>SJYA01000116.1:0-54643 GCA_006410615.1 Neotragus moschatus
ACTTCCAATTTGCCTAGATTCATGGACCTAAAATTCCAGGTTCCTATGCAATATTGCTCTTTACAGCATTGAGCCTTGCTTCTATCACCAGTCCCATCCACAACTGGGTGTTGTTTTTGCTTTGATTGCATCCGCTCATCCTTTCTGGAGTTATTTCTCCACTGATCTCCAGTAGCATATTGGAGGGGCGGCCATGAGGAGATACCCGTCATCCAAGGTAAGGAGCAGTGGCTGCACTTTGCTGGAGCAGCCATGAAGAGATACCCCACGTCCAAGGTAAGAGAAACCCAGGTAAGACGGTAGGTGTTTCGAGAGGGCATCAGAGGGCAGACACACTGAAACCATAATCACAGAAAACTAGCCAATCTGATCTCATGGACCACAGCCTTGTCTAACTCAATGAAACTAAGCCATGCCGTGTGGGGCCACCCAGGACAGATAGGTCATGGTGGAGAGGTCTGACAGAATGTGGTTCACTGGAGAAGGGAATGGCAAACCATGTCAGTATTCTTGCCTTGAGAACCCCATAAACAATATGAAAAGGCAAAACGGTTGGACTCTGAAAGAGGAACTCCCCAGGTTGGTAGGTGCCCAGTATGCTAATGGAGATCAGTGGAGAAATAACTCCAGAAAGAATGAAGGGATGGAACCAAAGCTATCCTTTATAGGGCCCCATATTCATATTTTGAAGTTCCTCCTGTATAGTACTAAGCCTGTTATATGTCGGCTTTTATAACTGCCATCAATCTAGCTCTTATCAGTCACTCCACAGGTGAGAGTTGAGAATTGGGGTATGAGAAACCGGTGTGGTTAAAAGTAATAANACCAAAGCTATCCTTTATAGGGCCCCATATTCATATTTTGAAGTTCCTCCTGTATAGTACTAAGCCTGTTATATGTCGGCTTTTATAACTGCCATCAATCTAGCTCTTATCAGTCACTCCACAGGTGAGAGTTGAGAATTGGGGTATGAGAAACCGGTGTGGTTAAAAGTAATAATTAAGTCCTGCTCCAGAAACTTTGTGTGTTCATTCAGTACAATGTGGATAAATATAATTTAATAGATATGTAAGTTTCTTGAAATAGAAACTTACAAGTTTCAATTGAAATTGAATTCTGCTTAATTCACATTTTTTGGTTATATTATGGTCAGAGGCCTGGGGTTATGAAAACCTGTGTCTTAGAAGCAAGGGTTCAGTCTCAAGTAATTAGATGTTTCCTTTTATGTTTTCTTCTAGCCTAAATGGGGCAAATTATCTAAGTAATTTGATTTAAGGTTTTAATATTTTTTAAAAAATGCCCAGTCCTTTGGAGGAAAGAAAATTGTAAATTTATAAAAGTATTTCAGTAGTGAAGTATGAGTTGAGGCAAAAAATGTAACGTTTATGTGGTAGAAATTAGACCCTGTAAGTTGGAAAATGGAAACTACTACAAAAGCAGAAGCAACTGACTGTGAGTTGAAAAAAAAAAAAAAGAAATTGATGCCAAGGAGGGCCTTGGGGGGCTCCTGGGCACAGAGGCCTTTTTGTGCCTCATTTCTTAGAGGCAGGAGTCTACCCTCCATGACCTTCTCTCTGTTCCAAATGGTATAAGAGTTGCTAATAGAAGGGCTAGCAAGGAAACCACCTGAGGCAAGATTAAAGGACCAGATTAGGAGACCACCTAGGACCCTGCACATACCCTAATCTTGTCAGCAAACTGCCCACCCTTTTAAAACTTTGCAGAAGAAAAAATACAAGACTGTTACTGCCTTGATCCTTAGCACAAACTCCTACCTGACTGTTTTGGTGCCACTAGTGGTAAAGAATCCGGTGCAGGAGACATAAGAAATCTGGGAAGATTCCTTGGAGGAGGACATGGTAACCCACTCCAGTATTCTTAGCTAGAGAATCTCATGAACAGAGGAGCCTGGCAGGCTACCGTCCACAGGGTGGCAAAGATCAGACAGGACTGAAGTGACTTAGCATGCCACCCCTGACTATTTAACCTTTCCCTGCTCACCAGAGAGGGGGGCACAGTTCTGGAGGCACTAGCGTACTGTGTTCCTCATTTGCCTAGCAAAGTAATAAAGCCCCTTTTTCCTTCTCCATAACCATCGCCGTATTTCTGTTGGGCATTGGTACATAGCCAAGATTTTGGCAGCAAATTGATGAAGTGATTTCAAAATTGTACTTTTAAATTTTTTTTAACATTTTTGTTTACTAGGCTTCTGATAAAAGAAAAAACAAGAGTTTTAAAAAAATTTATATTGTCGTGTAGTTGATTTACAGTGTTGTGTTAGTTTCAGATCTACAGCAAAGTGATATACATATATTAAGTAGAGTTCCCTGTGCTAGTTAATAGGTCTTTGTTGATTATCTTTTTTATATATAGCAGTTTGTAGATATTAATCCCAACCTCCTGATTTACCCCTCCCTGCCACCCACCTTTCCTCTTTGATAATTGTAAGTTTATTTTCTAAGTTTGTGAGCCTGTGTCTGTTTTTGTAAACAAATTCATTACTATAATTTTTAAAGATTCCACATGTAAGTGATATATTTGTTTTTCTTTGTCTGACTTAATATGAGCTCTAGGTCCATCCCTGTTGCTGCAAATAGCATTATTTCACTCTTTTTTATGGCTGAGTAATATTCCATTGTGTATGGGTACCGCATCTTCTTCGTCCATTCATCTGTCGATGGACAGTTAGGTTGCTTCCATGTCTTGGCTACTGTAAATAGTGCTTCAGTGAACACTGGAGTGCATGTATCTTTTCAAAGTATGTTTTTTTCTGGATATATGCCCAGGAGTGGGATTACTTGATTGTATGGTAATTCTGTTTTTAGCTTTTTAAGGAAACTCCATACCATTCTTGATAGTGACTGGACCAGTTTACATTCCTACCAACATGTAGAAAAGTTCCCTTTTCTCCACACCAAAAGTGGAGTGGTTTTTAAAAATTCATTTGTCTTTCAGTCCTCAAATTTAAAAAAAATTGCCAACCAGATACTGCCTACACTGAGACTGACTTATACATGGATCATTAGGTATATACAGTCAGAGAATACAAAAGCTAAGATTTTACAGACTATGAGCATTGGTTTATTAGTGTTGACTTTTTCTCTTTTTTTCTGCCAAGTTCTAGTAAAATGAAATTGGAGGAGAGATCTGCTAAAGGCCTTCATGGTAGACAGTCTAAACTAGACTAGTGGCACTGGAAAAGAGGAAATGGATTCCAGAGACTGTGAGGGTGAATTGCATGGACAGTTGGATGCTATAGGAAGCAAGGACATGAGATTTTGAGTTTAGATGATATGGGAAATGTGAATTGGGGAGCAGCTTTGAAAGAGAAGGAAGTTTTAGTCAGAAGATGATTGTATGAGTATAAATAGGCACTTGTTTTGAACTTTTTTTCTCCTAAGGAATTGAGACGTGAGCATTCTCTTGAGAAGAAAGGGCGAAAGTTTGTAGGACAAAGTTCTGGAGAAGTCAGGATGAAGCTAACATAGTATTCTTTTTTAAAATTAACATTTATTACTGTAAAGAAATCTAATGGTACATCTTCATCATTCCAGTCCCAATAAAAATAAGAAAAGTTAAGAGCTGCAATTTTGTTATTAAAGCTCATACTCCTCATGGTGAATATCAAAACATATTGTTTGAAGGGCTCACCATCTATCAGCCTAGGATTGGGCCATAACCTTCTGAGAGTTCTTACTCTCAGTTCTACTATATCTATATTCCTCATTACAGATATCATAGAGTTCTTCCAAAATGCAATCAGAAATTATGGGGGAAAAAAGAAATCAGTATCACCTTCCTTTAGAATAATTGCTTCCCTTAAAGTAATAAAATCCATAATCTTCATGATCTTGTTGCATTTTCCAACAGTCTCTGTTCATTGCATAATTTACACACCAGCCACAGTAAGAGAATTCCTGATTTTTAGAACACTGTATACTCACTCTTCAAGGCAAGCCCCAAGGTATTCTTCCTCTAAAATTACCAGTGGGCTTTCATTCACTCCCTTGTCCCCAGGACCTCAGCTCATTTAATCTCCATAAAAATCCATAATCTTAAAAGGTAGGTGTCATTGTAATTGCTATTTTATACAAGAGCAAATGGAGACATGGAGAAGGTAAGTGATTCATTCTAGGTGAGACTGCTAGGAAGTGTCAGAGTCAGATTCCAACTGGTAATCTAGCTGAGTTCACACTCTTAAATCACTTAAGTGCCAAAGCTGTGCTACCAATACAAGCTCACCCAGCCAACCTCACAGCTTAACATTATTCTATGCTGAACTTTCAGAGAAGGCAGTGGCACCTCAGTCCAGTACTCTTGCCTGAAGAATCCCATGGATGGATGAGGCTGGTAGGCTGCAGTCCATGGGGTCTCTGAGAGTGGGACACGACTGAATGACTTCACTTTCACTTTTCACTTCCATGCATTGGAGAAGGACATGGCAACCCACTCTAGTGTTCTTGCCTGGAGAATCCCAAGGACGGAGGAGCCTGGTGGGCTGAAATCTATGGGGTCACACAGAGTTGAACATTACTGAAGCAACTTAGCAGCAGCCAGCATGCTGAACTTTGCCTCTCAGATGATAACTCAATTCCTCATGAAAGAGTTAGAGCTCCTCATTCTTGAGCCAATTTTCCATTTTCCTTTTTATGTTTTTTGGTTCATGTCATGTCTTATTCTTTAAATACTTTTCCTCCTAAAAGCGACTTTTAATGAGGATAATTATTTGACAGGGATAAAAGTTGTAGCCAGATGAGACATATCATTTTCTGAACTTGGAGAAAAGAATATGAGACAAAAAAAAAATGCACAAGTTGAGAGTTGGGAATTAAGATTTATTTGGGGCAAAATGAAACTGCAGCCTGGGAGACAGCACCTCAGATAGCTGCTCCAAATAGGCAGTTAGGAAAGGTCAATATGCAAGATTTCTGTGAAGGAGTTCAGTGCAATCAAATACTTTACCAAAGGTTTTCTGCTAGTCACAAGGAGCTGATGTCACCATTGAAGGATTTAGTGATTTTCCAGATATGAAAGGCTTCCCTGAAAGGCAGATAGTAAAGAATCTGCCTGCAATGTGAGAGACCCAGATTCGAACCCTGAGTTGGGAAGATCCCCTGGAGAAGGAAATGGCAATCCACTACAGTGTTCTTGCTTGGGGAATTCCATGGACAGAGGAGCCTGACAGGCTACAGTCCATGGAATTGCAGACAACTGGACACAACTGAGTGACTAACAGATATAAAGAGATGCAAGGATTAGGATCATGAAATCAGTTCCTGACAATATCTTAACTATCTAAAGACCTGTTAGAGATACCACGGGAATATTTCATGCAAAAATGGGCACAATAAAGGACAGAAACAATATGGACCTAACAGAAGCAGAAAATATTAAGAAGGTGGTAGGAATACACAGAAGAACTATACAAAAAAAGTCTTAATGACCCAGATAACCACAATGGTGTGAACATTCACCTAAAACCAGACATCCTGGAGTGTGAAGTGAAGTGGGCCTTAGAAAGCATCACTACAAGCAAAGCTAGTGGAGATAATGGAATTCCAGCTGAGCTATTTCAAATCCTAAAAGATGATGCTGTGAAAGTGCTGCACTCAATATGCCAGCAAATTTGGAAAACTCAGCAGTGGCCATAGGGCTAGAAAAGGTCAGTTTTCATTCCAATCCCAAAGAAAGACAATGCTAAAGAATGTTCAAACTACCTCACAGTTGCACTCATTTCACATGCTAGCAAGGTAATGCTCAAAATTCTCCAGGCTAGGCTTCAGCAATACATGAACCAAGAACTTCCCGATCTTCAAGCTGGATTTAGAGAAGGCATAGGAACCAGAGATCAAATTGCCAACATCTGTTGGATCATCAAAAAAGCAAGAGGGTTCCAGAAGAACATCTACTTCTGCTTTATTGACTTTGCCATAGCCTTTAACTGTGTGAATCACAATGAACTGGAAAATTCTGAAAGAGATGGGAATACCAGAAAAATAGTCTGTCACTGTTTCCCCATCTGTGTGCCATGAAGCGATGAGACCAGATCCCATGATCTTTGTTTTCTGAATGTTGAGTTTTAAGCCAGCTTTTTCACTTTCCTCTTTCACTTTCATGAAGAGGCTCTTTAGTTCCTCTTTGCTTTCTGCCATAAGTGTTTGTTATCTGCATATCTGAGGTTATTGGTACTTCTCCTGGCAGTCATTCCAGCTAGTGATTCATCCAGCCCAGCGTTTCACATGATAGATATATCCTGCATACAAGTTAAATAAGCAGGGTGACAATACACAGCCTTGACGTACTCCTTTCCCAGTTTGGAACCAGTCCATTGTTCCATCTCCAGTTCTAACTATTGCTTCTTGACCTGCATACAGATTTCTCAGGAGGCAGGTAAGGTGGTCTAGTATTCCCATCTCTCTTTGAATTTTCCACAGTTTGTTGTGATCTACACAGTCAACATTCAGAAAACTAAGATCATGGCATCTGATCCAATCACTTCATGGCAAGTAGATGGGGAAACAGTGGAAACAGTGAGACTTCATTTTTGGGGGCTCTAAAATCACTGTAGATGGTGACTGCAGCCATGAAATTAAAAGATGTGTGCCCCTTGGAAGAAAAGTTATGACCAACCCAGACAGCTTATTAAAAAGCAGAAACATTACTTTGCCAGCAAAGGTCTGTCTAGTCAAAACTAAAGTTTTTCCAGTAGTCATGTATGGATGTGACAGTTGGACCATAAAAAAAGCTAAGCACTGAAAAATTGATGCTTTTGAATTGTGTTGTTCGAGAAGACTCTTGAGAGTCCCTTGGACAGCAAGGAGATCCAACCAGTCCATCCTAAAGGAAATCAGTCCTGAATATTCATTGGAAGGACTGATGAAGCTGAAACTCCAATACTTTGGCCACCTGATTCAAAGAGCTGACTCATTTGAAAAGACCCTGGTGCTGAGGAAGATTGAAGGCAGGAGGAGAAGGGGATGACAGAGAATGAGATGGTTGGGTGGCATCACGAACTCAATGGACATTGAGTTTGAGTAAACTCCAGGAATTGGTGATGGACAGGGAGGCCTGGTCTGTTGCAGTCCATGGGGTCGTAAAGAGTTGGATACAACTGAGCTACTGAACTGAACTGAACACAGTCAAAGGCTTTGGCGTAGTCAGTAAAGCAGAAGTAAATGTTTTTCTGGAACTCTTTTGCTTTTTCTATGATCCAACACATGTTGGCAATTTGATCTCTGGTTCCTCTGCCTTTTCTCATTCCTGAAGGGACAGCTGTTTAACTGTCTATTTTCCACTTAACATAGTAGCGTGTAAAAATAATAACTCACTTCAATTTGAAATTATGTCCCTGTTGTTCTTTTTGTTTGTTGCAATTCACACGTATATAAGTGTAACACATTGCACACACACAGAGTATTTGGATGCGTGTAATTTTGGACAACAAGCTCTTGTGGTTTAATTTGTATTTCCCTAATGACTAGTGATGTTTAGCATCTTTTTTCTTCCAAGTAGTATCCAGAAAACATATTCAGATTGTGGAGTCTCTGGTTTTGTGAAGCAACTCCATTCTAACATTTCAGTCCTTTTTTGAATCTATTCTTCTGCACTCTGCCGAGGCAGTTTAGCATCTCTGCTTCATTTACTACAGGCTGCTTTAAAGATAGGTGTCCTTGCTTTAAAGATACATCCCACTTGTGTCATAGAATTGGCTCTAGGAGCTTCCCTGGTGGCTCAGAGGTAAAAATTTGCATGCCAGTGTAGGCCATATGTATTAGAGCCCTGGTGCAGGAAGATCCCACATGCTGAGGAGCAACTAAGCCCGTGTATCACAATTAGAGCTGGTGCTCTAGAGCCCGGGGAGCCAAAACTGCTGAACCCATGTACCACAACTACTGAATCCCACAAGCCCTAGAGCCCGCGCTCTGCAGCAGTAGAAGCCAGCGCAATGAGAGGCCCTCGCGCTGCAGTTGGAGAGTGGCTCCCGCTCTCTGCAACTAGAGGAAAAGTCTGCACTGCAATGAAGACCTAGCACAGCTAAAATATATATATAAGAAAAATAATAATTAACCTGGCTCTAGATTTCTTTCCCAGGATGCTCACTAACATTATATTCTGCTTTCCTGGTTCCACACCTGTAAAATTCACTTTCACAAGTGTTTTCCCATCCTCTGCTGGTACACTAAAGCCTAAGTTATCTGATTTTCTCTGTGAATAACATCTTTCCACCCTGAGCAGGTTTGGTATATTTCCACTCAGATTGTGCTCTGATTGGCCTTGTTCTTGACCTGGAGGCATTGAGTGGAGGCTGTGCAGATCCCAGAGACTTGCAGCAGCAAGTAAGCTGTAGATGCAAAGATACGGAGACTGTGTTAGGTGTAAACTGTGAGGCAGATGATAAGGTTATTTAATTTCCTGTGTTTGTACAACAATACAAGTTTATGCTTGCTGTCCCAGCAAAATTTATTTTTTTATTATTTTATTTGTTTTTGAATGCACTGGACCTTCTTTGCTGCATGCAGCGTTTCTCTAGCTGCGGCAAGGGGGAGCTGCACTCTAGTTGCGTGCATAGGCTTCGTTTGTGGATCTTGGGCTCTAGGTGCTTGGGCTTCAGTAGTTGTGGCTCCTGGGCTCTAGAGCACAGGCTCACTAGTTGTGGGACACAGGCTTAGTTGCTCCTTGAGATGTGAGATCTTTCGAAACTAAGGATCGAACCTGTGTCTCCTTCGTTGGCAGGTGCCTTCTTTAGGACTGAGCCACCGAGGAAGCTGCTGGCAAAATTATTCCTAGAATTTTGTTTTAATACTAAACAATGTCATGGTTTTGATCCTAAATTGTATGGTCATCCTAGTGATAGAAAAGAGGGTAAGGAAGTTAATTTCATGATGAGAAGGAAACTGTAAATGGAAGAAGAGAAAACCAAGGTCAGGTCGGTATAGAAGTATTAGCAAAGAGTCACAAACCCCTGATGATGCGATTCTTAAAACTTCACTGGGGCTATTTTCCAGTGTCTGAGATTCCTAGCATAATAATTTTGTGAGGTTTGTTTCCCTCTCATTTCTACCTCAAACATTTACACTGGGAGGACTGTTTCTCTTATTCGAAGTAGAGAAAGTAAATCTCTCTTCTTAAACAAGTCAATAAAATAAGTATGGTCCTACCACAAAGGCTAAGCTTGGGGCTATATATTAATATAATAAAGATTTCATCTGTATATAGTTTGCAATGATCTGCCAGAAATTCCTTCCATAGACTTAATTGCTAGGTTAATGCCCAGAAGTGAAAGTAAACAGTGCAAGTAAATTTAATAAGAGCTAAGGACTGCAGTGATAACCTCAGGAGGCAAACATTTCAGAGTTTTACTATCTCATTTTCTAAATTAAGCTTATTACATGATGGAGTGGAATGGCAGAACACTGTTCTATAAATAGGAAAATACTATAAGAATATTTATTTCTTGAACTTGATGTAATATAAAGATTACTAGTGACATTGCAGAAATGAATTCATACAGTGTCCTTGTCATGTTGGTTGTAGTCTTTAATTCTTATTTATTTGTAAAATAATTTTATTTATTTATTTATTGACTGTACTGGATCTTCATTTCTGCATGGGCTTTTCTCTAGTTGTGGCAAGCTAGGGCTACTCTAGCCGTGGTGCGAGGACTTCTAATTGAGGTAGCCTCTCTTGTTGTGGAGCACGGGCTCTAAAGTGTTCTGCCTTCAGGAGTTTCAGCACAAGGTCTCAGTAGTTGTGGCTCCCGGTCCCTAGAGCCCAGACTGACTAGTTGAGGCCCACGGGCTTAGTTGCTCTGCTGCTTGTGGGATCTTCAAGGACCAAGGATCAAACCTGTGTCTCCTGCATTGGCAGGCAGGTTCTTTACCATGGAGCCATCAGGGAAGCCCTGATTCTTATTTTGACTCTTACTTTGATTCAGCAAAGTTACTATCTTCTCTTCAAAATGTACACTGTGGAAAGAATAGAAATATCTTGACATGTCTTTTCCTTTAGAGGATCATAATTTACTGAGCAAAAAAGGGCTATGAAAAAATTGAGCAGACAGTAATTTTGTTTAGGAGAATGCTCTGGAGAGGAGGTTTTATCTTTTATATGCTTCCCACATCCCCTTCTGAGGGCGAATGCTATGCCGAGAGCCCCAGGCATAGCAAAGCAACTCTGGCTTTTTTCTTAAGCTTAAGTGGCCATGTTTTTAACCACTAAACCTTGTCATACAGACTCCAGCTGATTGTGCTAGAGAAGTGAGCCTCTGACTGAAAGCCACTTTATACCAGCTATCAGTCTATTAGGTGGCTTGGCCTGAAAACTTTTCTTGATAGGAATGATAATGCTTGGACCAATTACAGTTGGAGGTTATGTGGGAGAGGTACTAAGTGTATGTTATATAGTTAAGAGAAATACACAATGAGACAGAAACTGAGTTACTAGGGATTGGTTAAACATTCATAGAGACTAGTGAACTTCTGATCCTGAGAAGAGAACCATGTTGGTGACTGACTCAATAGAGTTGTATAAGTTCTTGGACAACTTCTTGGTTCCCAAACTACATTCCAAACATAAGATCTAGCTAGACTGCAGTTACTGATCACTGCCTAATAACTGAATTGAGGTTCCAGAGTTCTTAATTTCTACAAGTGTTATTATACTATTCATACTCCTCCCTCCTACCCTATTTTTTTTAAAACAAGTTATAATTTACCTGTAGTAAAGTGCACAGTTCAGTCACTATTCTACAAAAACTTTGCTCCAATATAATTCTGTTCCTTCCTCCCTCCTTTGTGCTATTTTTTTTGTTATAGAAATATCTTTATATATTATAGGCCCTCAGTGCAGTTTGTATTATTGCTTTATCCAGTTGTATTTTGAATCATATAGGAGAAGGAAAGAATTAGAAACAAAAATATATTTGTACAGTATCTTATAGTTACTGATGTAATTCCCTTTACTGGTCTTTAATTCTTCGAGTTACTAGTTCTGCACTCCCTAATGACTGTAGTACTGAACTGGTCTGAAAGAGAATGGGAGGGAATGGGAGGAAGGAAGATGAGGAAAAAAATAGAAGTGGAGAGAAGAGAGGTAGAGATTTGCTGTGCAGAAAATGGAAGAGATGCTCTCTTACGCAATTAATACTTGGAAGATTCTTCTCTGTATCAGGAAATACACTAAGCACTGGCTATTCGGTCATAGACACACACTAGTAAATAGATATAGGCCCTGACCTGCAGGCTAAGGGGGAAGGAGGAGAATAAAAAGGGAAGTCTTACCAGTCCATCAAACTACACATTAAATTTTATGTTGTGTATGGTATGGGCCTATCTGAGGTAGTGTTTAGAAAAGACCTCTTTGTGGACATGACATTTAAACTGAGACCTGAAGGATAAAGAGCCAACTTGGTGGTGGTGTTGGGCCAGGGAGGTGAAGAAGGAAGAGAGATCAGGACATTCTAGACAGAGGCGCAGTATTTGCAGAGGTTCTAAGACAGGGATGAACTTGATGTGTGTGAAGACAGATGATCAGAGGGGGGGACTTCCTTGGTGTCCCAGTGNGATAAAGAGCCAACTTGGTGGTGGTGTTGGGCCAGGGAGGTGAAGAAGGAAGAGAGATCAGGACATTCTAGACAGAGGCGCAGTATTTGCAGAGGTTCTAAGACAGGGATGAACTTGATGTGTGTGAAGACAGATGATCAGAGGGGGGGACTTCCTTGGTGTCCCAGTGGCTACAACTCCATGCTCCCAACGCAGGGGGCCCTGGTTCGATCTCTGATCACGGAACTAGATCCCACATGCCACAACAAAGATCAAAGATCCTTTGTGCCGCAACTAAGACCCTGAACAGCTAAATAAATAAATATTAAAAGGCAGCTAGGAAGCTGACTGTGCTCGAAGCATAGTGAGTGAAGTGGGGAGTAAGAAAAAAAAAATAGGCAGGGCCTTGATTATGTAGCACCTTGTATGTGATCCCAAGGAGTTCTGATATTACTTGAAGCATAAGGTTAAAGCAGAGGTAATAAACTGAAGGTCTGTAGTCTCTGTCTCAAGACATATCTTGTACCCAGCACAGTGTGTTGCCAACACTTATTCTTTATGATTATTTATTTATTTTAATTTATTTTTTTGGCTGCACTGGGTCGTTGTTACTGCTCTTGGGCTTTTCCCTAGTTGTGGTGAGCACGAGCTCCTCTCTGGTTGAGGAGTGCAGGCTTCTCATTGTGATGCCTTCCCTTGTTGCAGAGCACAGGATCTAGGGTGCTCACAGGCTCGGTAGCTGCAGTGCATGGGCTTAGCTTCCCCAAGGAAGGTGGAATCTTCCTGGACCAGAGATTGAACCCATATCCCCTGCATTGGCAGGCAGATTCTTAATCACTGGACCACCAGAGAAGTCTGCCAACACTTAATTTTAATTTCAAAGTAGGATGATTTCNTCAGCTCTAAGCATGGTTTATACTTCTCAGTTGTTATAATAATATAGTAGTAATTTAAATCTCTCCTGTCGGAAATAGTGATGATTTTTTAGTGCTTAGATAGCAAGGCCATCATTTGTGATTGTCCAGGTGGTACATTGCACAACTCCAGGGTTGGTATTCACCGGGTATCTGTCCTGAAAGGTGTGCAATGCCACAGCACTCTAATTACTATATATACATATTATTATTAGTGTATTATTAGTATATACACCAAATANGTACATTGCACAACTCCAGGGTTGGTATTCACCGGGTATCTGTCCTGAAAGGTGTGCAATGCCACAGCACTCTAATTACTATATATACATATTATTATTAGTGTATTATTAGTATATACACCAAATAATAATGTTTATCAACTTGGTACAATCAAAATTTTAAAAGTTAAAGACCATGTATGCAGCCATCTCCCTAACAGTTCATGAAACTAAAGATAGAAAATAGATTCTTTGCTACCCAGTCCACAACTTTATGTGTAGAGTTGCAAAAATTAAAGAAACAGAGACACCGACAGACGCTAACCAGTACAAATGTAATGATAGTGTTAATACTTTTTGTAACTGACATAAATTGTTCATTTAAAAAAATATTTGTTTATTTGGCTACGTCAAGTCTTAGTTGAGGCATGCGGACTCTAGATGAGGCATGCAGACTTAGTTTGTCCCACTTAGTCACGTGGGATCTTAGTTCACTGACCAGGGATTGAACCCGTGTCCCCTGCATTGCAAGGCAGGTTCTTACCAGAGAAGTCCCCAAATTGTGCATGTTAAAGAGATGAATTTGCATTTACATTGGTTAAACCTGTTTACCTATAAAACACTTATAGAATCTAGAAGTTGCTTTCTAAGCACTATTTTGAATGATATAATAAGATGTTAGAGCATAATCTTGTTCATTTAAGAATAGCTATTAATTGAAAGCTCCTTATGTTCCTTTCACTGTTTTTACTACCTGGTCTATAGGATAGAGATGGACTTTTGATTTTATTGTAAGGAGGGCTAAGATCCAGGCCCCCCAAATTGAGGCCATTCTAACCAAATGGTTCAGCTCAGGTAACTACATCAGAGTAGAGTCTGTGTGGTGTAGTCGAATGTGCTTGGTATAGAGAGCTCGTGTTCTGTTTCCAGTTCAGCCAATGGTTTCCACCACTATCAAACAAGAGAATCATAACATTTCCAAGACTCCTTCCTCATGACTATTCTGTGATATCCTTGCCTTCCATGATCTTATCTTTGGTGTATATGATGAAGTAAACACACACAGAACTGAAAATTTTTGTGAAGTGAAACTCTTAAAACAGTTCATTTCTTCAGTAGATGGTTACTGAACACCTGTTCTTCTGATGCAGTTTCAGTATGCAGTGGCAAACAATGGATGTGAGCCTATGGTACGGGAAACCTGTAGTCTAGTGATATTATTTCAAAGTTTCTCCTATTCCTAATGGTAAAAAGCAATCTTTTTGATTTTGTGATATACCTATCTCATGAAATTGTCCACTGTCATGAATCCAATTATAATATTTATTTATTCAGTCATTTTTTATTTCTGTTGTGAGGTTGTGGAATCTGAGTTCCCAGACCAGAGACTGAACCCAGGCTTCCATAATGAAAGTGCAGAATCCTAGCCACTAAACCACCAGGGAACTTCCTGATTTTTGATATTCTATAAATCTAAGGGATGAATCAGTTGTTTTGGGATCAAATACTATCTTTCTAAAAACCTTAGGANCAAGCATGGATTCTTAACCACTGGACCACCAGGGAAGTCCCAATCTGTGGATTCTTTAGGATCTAGCTCAAATGTTAGCTCTTTTTTGAAGCTCTCCTTAACTCCCAAGCAGAGCTGGCCTCTTTCTTTCCTATGCCCCAAGCAATTTATACATACTGCAATTACAGTACTAAAACAGATTTTCCTGTATTTATGCATCTAGGTTTATATCCTTCTATTGAACTATGAGCCCCTGGTGGGCAGGGAACTTTTCTTATCTAATTATTCACAGTCCCTAGAAAAATAATTTTTAGCCAACAGAGACTTGGCAAAATTGTCAAATGATTTAATTGAGTCATATTTAAAGATCTCCTTAATATTATTTTAATGTTTCAACTCTGAGATAAATGAATATCACTCTTCAATTGACGTGTGGCTATAAAGGAATAAGATTGATTTTTCTTCCCTCAAGCACACCTGACATGATTGATTTTATTTCTTAAAAAATCAAGCAGAACTTACACAATTTGAATGACTGTTGTTCCCTAAAGAAAGATTACTTGGGATGTTTATTTGTTGGCCATTTCAGCTCTAAGCATGGTTTATACTTCTCAGTTGTTATAATAATATAGTAGTAATTTAAATCTCTCCTGTTGGAAATAGTGATGATTTTTTAGTGGTTAGACAGCAAGGCCATCATTTGTGATTGTCCAGGTGGTACATTGCACAACTCCAGGGTTGGTATTCACTGGGTATCTGTCCTGAAAGGTGTGCAATGCCACAGCACTCTAATTGCTATATATACATATTATTATTAGTGTATTATTAGTGTATATACCAAATAATGTTTATCAACTTGGTACAATCAAAATTTTAAAAGTTAAAGACCATGTATGCAGCCATCTCCCTAACAGTTCATGAAACTAAAGATAGAAAATAGATTCTTTGCTACCCAGTCCACAACTTTATGTGTAGAGTTGCAAAAATTAAAGAAACAGAGACACCGACAGACGCTAACCAGTACAAATGTAATGATAGTATTAATACTTTTTGTAACTGACATAAATTGTTCATTTAAAAAAATATTTATTTATTTGGCTACGTCAAGTCTTAGTTGAGGCATACGGACTCTAGTTGAGGCATGCAGGCTTAGTTTGTCCCACTTAGTCACGTGGGATCTTAGTTCCCTGACCAGGGATCGAACCCGTGTCCCCTGCATTGCAAGGGAGGTTCTTACCAGAGAAGTCCCCAAATTGTGCATGTTAAAGAGATGAATTTGCATTTACATTGGTTAAACCTGTTTACCTATAAAACAGTTACAGAATCTAGAAGTTGCTTTCCAAGCACTATTTTGAATGATATAATAAGATGTTAGAGCATAATCTTGTTCATTTAAGAATAGCTATTAATTGAAAGCTCCTTATGTTCCTTTCACTGTTTTTACTACCTGGTCTATAGGATAGAGATGGACTTTTGATTTTATTGTAAGGAGGGCTAAGATCCAGGCCCCCCAAATTGAGGCCATTCTAACCAAATGGTTCAGCCCAGGTAACTACATCAGAGTAGAGTCTGTGTGGTGTAGTTGAATGTGCTTGGTGTAGAGAGCTTGTGTTCTCTTTCCAGTTCAGCCAATGGTTTCCACCACTATCAAACAAGAGAATCATAACATTTCCAAGACTCCTTCCTCATGACTATTCTGTGATATCCTTGCCTTCCATGATCTTATCTTTGGTGTATATGATGAAGTAAACACACACAGAACTGAAAGTTTTTGTGAAGTGAAACTCTTAAAACAGTTCATTTCTTCAGTAGATGGTTACTGAACACCTGTTCTTCTGATGCAGTTTCAGTATGCAGTGGCAAACAATGGATGTGAGCCTATGGTACGGGAAACCTGTAGTCTAGTGATATTATTTCAAAGTTTCTCCTATTCCTAATGGTAAAAAGCAATCTTTTTGATTTTGTGATATACCTATCTCATGAAATTGTCCACTGTCATGAATCCAATTATAATATTTATTTATTCAGTCATTTTTTATTTCTGTTGTGAGGTTGTGGAATCTGAGTTCCCAGACCAGAGACTGAACCCAGGCTTCCATAATGAAAGTGCAGAATCCTAGCCACTAAACCACCAGGGAACTTCCTGATTTTTGATATTCTATAAATCTAAGGGATGAATCAGTTGTTTTGGGATCAAATACTATCTTTCTAAAAACCTTAGGATTATTAAATTGTGAGGTTTCCTACCCATGTGATAGAACATAAATGTAACAAAGTCCTTAGTGGTGGTTTATGTCAGTATTCACCTTATGTCTGCAGTTTTCTCCAGGTGCCCATGGTCTTTCCCTTACTTGACATGCTCACTTCCTATTCCTCCCTGTGCCTCTCTCTGTTCATTCTGCAAAACGCAAGCCATACACATTTCATGGAGTGCTGTTGGGTTCCTCCACTGGAGCCCGCTTTGCTGTACCCTTATAATCCTTGGCATTGTGTCATCCTAACAAGTATGAATTAGGCTTTTTAAAAGTATATATATAAAAGATTTACTGAAGAGCTGGAAAGACAGGGATTCACACAAAGCTAAAATTAGAAATCATAAATATTAAAAGTAACCTCTCCTTTTTCAAGAAAATATCAACTGTTTGGGCAGAAATATTTGATGGATATAATTTACCTTATTTAGTAGATTAGCTTCTGGAAAATTTATGTTTACATTGGTATTGACCATATCATATTTTAAAAGCTTAATGGGGACTTTGCTAATTTGAAAGGAATCCCATGACCTTTGTTGAAGTGAAGAATTAGGACATTAATACTCAAGGTTGATAGTGTTGATTAGATTCATGTTTTTGGTCCTAAAGATTTGGTCTTAAAGACTAGAGGATATTTTATTGAAAGACAGTTGGTGTTGATGGTAGTATTAAAGGACTGAAGAGAGGCCTCAGAATCTTTAGACTTCCCTTCACTCATTAGGTATTTCATCTAATGATTTCATCTAATCTTTATTATGTGTGTTCTGCCTTAATCTAATTTGTGAATATACTGTATCACAGTTTTCTAAGGATATAATCCTCCTACTTATACCTTTTGAAACTTCTCTAACTGAAACTCTCGGACAAGTTTCAAGAAAACCAAGCGTTAAAGAAAATGGTTTTCTATCATCAAATAATATCATGAGAAACTTCTAGGATATCTTTCTGAACTCAAGTGTTACTTTTCCCCTAGCAATTAAATGGACAAACTTTATACTTTCAATTATCAATACTTGTATAAGAGTTTAATATATATTAAATGTATAATTTCTTTTAAAAAAAAGCATTAACTTTTTTTTTTTTTGCCAGTCATTTTCCTTTTTGGAAAGTTGTAAACATTTTCTAAAATAAGATCCTATTATTAAAGTTTAATTGGTAAAAATTTTATCCAGAGTTTGCACAAACAAACTTTCTTAATGCTATGTTGTTGTTCAGTCATGTCTGACGCTGTGACCCTAATGGACTGTAGTACGCCAGGCTCCTCTCAGTTCAGTTCAGTTCAGTTGCTCAGTCATGTCTGGCTCTTTTGGACCCTTGAAGTCCAGACTTCAGTCTGTCAGGCTCCTCTGTCCTCCACTAGCTCCCAGAATTTGCTCAAATTCATGTTCATTGAGTCAGTGCTGCTATCTAACCATCTCATCCTCTGCTGCCCCCTTCTCCTGTTGCCCTTAATCTTTCCCAACATCAGGGTCTTTTCCACTGAGTTGGCTTTTCTTATCAGGTGGCCAAAGTATTGGAGCTTCAGCTTCAGCATCAGTCCTTCCAATGAATATTCAGGGTTAATTNTTTTTTTTTTTTTGCCAGTCATTTTCCTTTTTGGAAAGTTGTAAACATTTTCTAAAATAAGATCCTATTATTAAAGTTTAATTGGTAAAAATTTTATCCAGAGTTTGCACAAACAAACTTTCTTAATGCTATGTTGTTGTTCAGTCATGTCTGACGCTGTGACCCTAATGGACTGTAGTACGCCAGGCTCCTCTCAGTTCAGTTCAGTTCAGTTGCTCAGTCATGTCTGGCTCTTTTGGACCCTTGAAGTCCAGACTTCAGTCTGTCAGGCTCCTCTGTCCTCCACTAGCTCCCAGAATTTGCTCAAATTCATGTTCATTGAGTCAGTGCTGCTATCTAACCATCTCATCCTCTGCTGCCCCCTTCTCCTGTTGCCCTTAATCTTTCCCAACATCAGGGTCTTTTCCACTGAGTTGGCTTTTCTTATCAGGTGGCCAAAGTATTGGAGCTTCAGCTTCAGCATCAGTCCTTCCAATGAATATTCAGGGTTAATTTCCTTTAGGGTTGACTGGTTTGATTTCCTTGCTATCCAAGAGACTCTTCTCCAGCGCCACAATTTGAAAGTATCAATTCTTCAGCACTCAGCCTTCTTTATGGTCCAACTCTCACATACGTACATGACTACTGGAAAAACCATAGCTTTGACTACATAGACCTTATTACTTGAAATATAAATGGATAAAATCCTATCTGGAAATCAGTTTTATAAACTATATAAAAATACTGTTGATATATTTATTGAGTTGGGAAAACAGCCTCAGTAAATTAAGTGAAAAAGCAGTTTATACAGTTTTATTGATAGTAGGAGCCTATATCACCCACTCCAGTGTCTTGCCTGGAGAATCCCAGAGATAGTGGAGTCTGGTCGGCTGCTGTCTATGGGGTCATACAGAGTTGGACATGACTGAAGTGACTTAGCAGCAGCAGGAGCCTATATTATTGAACAACATGACTTGTAGCATTATGTGTATGTGTACATAGAAATAAATTTGGAAGTTTTTTTTAAAAAAGGTAAATTGGTTAAACCCCACATCCTATTCTGGATCTTACTGAAGTGAGTTTTTAAAATTATTCCATCTATTACCTACTTGTATTGTTTTAAAAGACATAAATAGATCTACATCTAGAGAGTCTGGGTATTTATAAGTAACATATCCAGTTGTGTTTTGGAGCACAGATGACTTTGGAATTTGCTTTTGCAATTGTGGTGTTAACGGTAAATTCTTTGCTACCTAACCTTTTTAGAAGAGCCATGCGGTGTTTTGCTGATTAAGTTGGCTGGAGTAGAACTTACTGAAACTGGGAAGGGGTGGTTACAAAAGGAGCTAAAACCTTCCCAAGTACTATGGTTCCAGCTTCTTGGAAAGGAGAATTCAGCACTCTTTTGCTACCTTTTAGTGAATAAGGTAAGTAGTGTAAAGAAATAACTAGCAATATTTTATTCTTATTTATGCATAAGTGAAAAGTGAAAGTGTTAGTCATTCAGTCATGTCTAACTCTTTGTGACCCCATGGACTGTAGCCCAATATATAAACACATCATTAATTAGAACCTTGATTATTTAATGAAATTAGTTTTCGTTTGGCTTTTGTAACTACTACTGCTAGTGATTATGTTTAAGGAACCGTGTTTCATATATAAATTTTTCTATAAAATTTATTATAGAGAATGTTTATATGTTTATTACAGAAAAACAGAACATTAGGAAAAAGTAAAAAACTTCAAATTATTAATGACTGGCTATTGCTTATTTAAGGGGTGTCATATATTTATTTATGGACAAGTGTATCATATCACACTTGTGATAAACCACTTGTTGAGTGTGGTGTCAACTGGTAATTGCAAAGAGCAAGAATGTTTTCTGAAGGTAAATATTGCTCATTCTGGTCCAATAGCTTGTAGAAAAGTATGACTTAACATGTAAGTATTTGAACTCTAAAAGCATTGAGCAGATTTAATATTACTGGACATATTTAAATGGAACCTATTTAAGTACTGTTTACTTTAAAAAAAAATACTGTTTATGATCAGTAGTCAGTCATTGCTTCGGAATTCCTTCCTTTTGTGGCTGACCGTAGCGGTCCTGTAACTGGGAATGCCACGGAGCCTCGTTGATGTTGCCCTGTTACTGCCTTGAGTTCTTCAGTGTGCCTCCCTCCAAATTGCTTTTGGTGGACGATTACTAAAAAAAGGACATGGAAAAATGAAATCATTGAAATGTTAATATGAAAGAAGTTAAGAATTGTTTTTTTATTTACATTATTATGACAGCATTAAGGGTAGTTTTTCTTTTAAAGTTCTTTATTATACTACAAGTGAGAATAATCTGAAGAAAAATAACAATCTCACATTAAAGTGATTAGAATGGTAACTATTTTCATTAATAAAAGCTTTCTGAATTAATAGAACACCTAATGAAACCCATTAATTTTTGCATGTCCAGGTCATATTCAGGTCTTTCAAAATAAGAATTATCCAACCTTGATTGGTTGAAGCATCTGTATTTAACTAAGTTGATAATACAAAATTATATAAAAGATCCCAAAGGCCTTATTCAAATATTAACTTCTCTTTTAAGTTGAGGAGTATGCATTATTTATCCTCAAACCCCGCTATGGAATTATTTTATTCCCGTGTAAAGGGGGGACTCTGAGTAACCAAGTGGAAGAGCTGGTATTGAAGTCCAGCTCCTTGGGGCTCCTGAGGCCAAACTTCACCTTTTCTGTCTTTGCCTTATACCAGACTATGCATGTTTCAGTATTTACTTTTCCTGTTGAACTTTTCTGTAGTGTCAGGTTGAATTTTAATTATTCTCATTTTGGTTCAGCTCATTAAATTTAAAAGATTGAGACAAATATCATATACCCTTTAAAACTGTATTTATTAGCTGCTTATCATCATGTACCAAAAGTTACTGCCTTTAAAGGAACAAAAGTTTCCTTTATTCTTTTAGATAATCTTATAAAATTTTTCCTACTTTAAATCTTTAGTTACATTAAAAAATTTTAACTGTGAATTACTTGTGTAATGAAGCTATAAAATTATTAACACCTTATTAAAATTAATCTTGTTAAGTTAAAATCCCAGAGGGACTATGGAAACACCTAAGCAGGATCTCTTTTATACTGTAAATTAGTTACGGGAAAAAAGTTCCCATTTATCTGGTTTCACTAGGCAGTGAGGTATAACTAAAATTTCTTGAAGTTTGAAGGTTCAAGGGCCAGGGCTATTTTTATGTTCATTATATGGGCCAGCTTTTAAAAACATTCTTAGCCAGGCCTTGCTAAACACTGAAATTCTGAACATAATTTAACAGTTCTGTGATTGCTTCAGTCCATTTTGCATTTGTCTACTTTTTAGTTTTGTTAATTTCTGTTGCTATGGCCTCCTGTCATTTTCCCTAACTTGTGTGTGCTCCATTCTCTATTCAAACATCAACCAAAAAATCAAAAATCTCTTTTCATATTTTATCGCTTCTACACACTTTTGAGTTAGGTGACCAGTGAGCCTGTGGAGAGCTATGTGTTATAAAAGAGTCAGTTGTCTTTGAGCAAAGGTCTCATCTAGTAATGAAATTCTTGGATTTAACATTAGCTGTTTTAAGCTCTTAAGGACCTCTTTGCATATATATGTATATGTATGTGTGTGTGTAAATATATGTGTATATATATGTATATTTTGTGGCCATGCCACATGCCATGTGGGAGGCGGACCAGGTATCAAACCTATGCCCCCTCTAGTGGAAGCACGGATTCTTAACCTTTGTACCACCATGGAAGTCCTATCATTTATATTTTTGACTTTTCTCTGGAGGACTCAAATTGCAGACTGACTCATTTTGAAGTAAATAAGGTAGTATGGGTATATTAGTAATTTTATTAAATAATTGGTTTGTGTTATTTTTTATTCAAGGGTAGATTTTTTAGTGTGAGTCTGAATGAAGAAATCCTGAGAAGAGGTCTTGGCAAAACTGTTCTTGTTAAGGGGTTAAGTCATGATTCTAAAATCTATTGGAAAATTCACAGAAATTTACTTAAAGCTGAATTAACAGCCTTAAAAAAAGGAGAAGGAATTTGGAAGGAAGACTCTGAAAAAGAAAGTTATTTGGAAAAACTGAAAGGCTCCTGGAGAGAAATATGGAAAAAAGACAGTTATTTTAAAAAAAATGGATCAGATTTCAACGTGAACAAAGAAAGTTATTATGACAAATTTAAAAGGTCTTATGAAACATGGAAAGAGAACATGAATAACTACTCCTTAATACTGAAGTTCAGAGAACTTATGAGTCGCATATACTTTCGTAGAAAAGAATGAAATATTCCAAGAGGTCTGGAGGTGACCTACTCCAAAAAGAATAAAACCTGTAATTATAATGGATGTTTTTCATTGAGTTGAAATGGGAAATTTCCCCAGAAGATCAAAGTTGCATTCTAATGGTATTTAAATATTTAAGAGATGATTCTTTGTACATGTAATATCAGAGTAATGTAAATAAATTGTGATTAATATAGTATGGTTTTAAGAAGAATGAAATACTCCATAAAAGTTACAGGTTGGGCTTCCCTGCTGGCTAAGTGGTAGAGAATCCACCTATCAGTGCAGAAGACAACTAAGCCTGTCCAGCACAACTACTGAGCCTGTACTGTAAAGCCCAGGAGCTGCAACTACTGAATCCCTGCTCCCTAGAGCCTGTGCTCCACAACAGGAGACGCCACCACAATGAGAAGCCCACAAACTACAAATAGAGAAAAGCCTGAGCAGCGATGATGACCCAGTGGAGTAAAAAAAAAAAATTTTATCAGGTTGAAGAAGGTATGCCTATAATGATAGTATATGAAGAGAAAGTTTAACTATTGGCCGTTGTATTATTTTAATCATTTGGGGCAGCCATATTTAGCTTTTGTTGAAAGACAGTATTTGTTTATTTTGCCAGTTTTATTAACTTTGATTACTTATAATAAAGGAACTCTTTAGGCAGCATGTCTGAGGATGCTCTTTCTTCTCCACTGCTCTCTAACTGCTTGTGAATTTGGGGCAGAGGCACAAAAGAAGGTCACTTAGAGCATTTCTAGTAATAAAGAGTGGCTTATTTCCACCTGTTGTTAGATGAGGGGGACAATCCTGAGAAGAAAAGCACAGATGTGCTGAGGATGGCAGCACAGAGATGGGAAAGAACAAGGATGTCTTCTGACATTGTCAAGACCCCGAGGACTTGAATTCTCTTGCCTCCCAATTTCTCATTATGCAGGGTAATACATTTCTTTATTTTTTAGAGCCAGTTTGAGTGGCTTTGAGGATGTGACATACAAAAATATGTACTTGCTGCTAAAATCGTCCTGACATTATAAGCTTCTGTGAAAACATCAGCAATGATCCCCTCACAGGTCTCCAGAAGTTTTTCCTAACAGGTTACAAAGGAACTGACCAAAGTCAGAGGAGTCATCAGGTCCTCTTTATTCTGACTCCTATCAGAATCAGTGATTTAGAATGGGAAGTTTACTGCTACTATCTGATTAAAGCAGGACACTGCTGCTTCTGGGATAAAAGATAACAAAGTAGCATTTTTCTGGTGGTCTGGTGGTTAAGAATCTGCCTGCCAATGTGGGGAACTGTGGGTTTCATCTCTGGTCTGGGAAGATTTCACATGCTGAGGGGCAGCTAAGCCCCTGTGCCACAACTACTGAACTTGAGCTCTACAACCCTGGAGACGCAACTGCTGAAGCCTGCGACCGAAACAAGAGAAGAGCCCTCACTCACCACAACCGGAGAAGGCCCTCACACAGCAGTGAAGACCCAGCACAGCCAAAATGAATAAATAAATACAGTTTTTAAAAATTAAATGTGACCTAAAACAAAACAAAACACAGCAAAATAGATTTCCCAACATTTTCTAATTAACATTAATTTTTAGTGAGGTCTCAAATCTTCCAAAGTTCTTTTTGTGTGTGTGACTTTATGCCATCATCCTTGGGGTAGATTAGGAAGTTATGTGGTAGATTTTGTTCCCTGGATCTAATGCCTCAATGGCTTTCTATTTTGTTTTAAGGGGATGTGTTATTTTTGTTTACAGAGATGTTAAGATTTTTATTTACAGGAGATGTTAAACTAGTTTTGTGGCAAGCTCCTAAGCCTTTTTTCCCCCCTCAGTTTGCCTCCAAATGATGTCAGATCTCATCACAGTTATCACTGGAATTAGTTCTGATGACCTCTGCCAGCTCAGCCAGTGCACTGTTATCTTTCCAGTTAAACTGTTTGAAGGCGGGGCTGGTGAAGCCCCTCCTGGGGACTATGTAACCTGGTCTAATCTTTTCCTTAAAGAGATAGTTCAGCTCAGTTCAGNAGGAGGTCAAGTGAACCTCAGCTTTTGCTGCTTTTTCAAACTCCTTCAGCTTAAAATATTCAGCATACTAAGGTGCCATACTTGGGGGGGTGTGTGTGTGTGTCTGTATGCTCAGCTGATTCTTTGTGACCCCATGGACTATAGCCTGCCAGGCTTCTCTGTCCATGGAATTTCCCAGGCAAGAATACTGGACTGGGTTGCCATTTCCTTCTCCAGAGGATCTTCCTGACCCAGGGATCAAACATGTGTTTCTTGCATCTTCTGCATTGGCAGGCAAATTCTTTACCACTGTAGCACCTGGGAAGCCCATATTTTGAGGGTAGCATGTCTTGAACCCCAGCAGTGGTTTGGAACTTTTCTAATGTTACCAAGGTAGCTATTTCAATGAAGGCGAACCACAGGAAGAAAGTAATGCAAATTTATGAGAAGACTGAAGAAAACAAAATGCCCAGGATTAAAAATTAAAATATCAATAGATATCTAAAAGTAAAATAGTAAAAACACTTAAGAAACGAACCATATTTCTATTCCAAAGTGGTTCTTGAGCTCACTCATTTACCTTCTTTTCAAATTATGTCAAAATATCAAAGAATGGAGAAAAATGATATTAAAGTTGGAAAACTATATTAATAAGGCCTTTAATTAGCTAGATATNATATCTAAAAGTAAAATAGTAAAAACACTTAAGAAACGAACCATATTTCTATTCCAAAGTGGTTCTTGAGCTCACTCATTTACCTTCTTTTCAAATTATGTCAAAATATCAAAGAATGGAGAAAAATGATATTAAAGTTGGAAAACTATATTAATAAGGCCTTTAATTAGCTAGATATTTTGAAGTTTTGCAAACTATGATGAAAAGAGTTTGACTGAGATACTGATGATTCTAGGGTTCATTATTCCTCAGGAAAGGTGAGTTCCCTTTGGGAAGTAAGTCCCTGCACCAGTTTGGGATCTCTGAGTGATATGAATTCCTTTTGCTCAGGTCTTGATGTGGTCTTCCCTGGTGGCCCAGGTGGTAAAGAATCCACATGCAATGTGGGAAACTTGGGTTAGATCCCTGAGTTGGGAAGATCCCCTGGAGAAGGAAATAGGTCTCCAGTATTCTAACTTGGAGAATTCCATGGACCATATAGTCCATGGGGTCACAGAGAGTCAGACTCGACTGAGCGACTTTCACTGAGGAAGTTCCTCATGATCTGGAAGCCTAAGGCCACATGTCAGTTCATCCAGTTTGATGTATAACATAGAGGGAAAATAGGATGTCAATAGTTTCTAGAATATGTTCCAATCTGCTGGACAGGGATAACAATGCCTCCCAGTCTTGGCAGTGTGCACATTTCTTAGTCAATCTGGGTGCCCAGTTGTGCTCTCTGGAAGATTACCTTTACCTTTCATAGCCTCCTACAAGGCAGAGGATCTACCCTTTGAGGGCTGGGCAACTTCAGAAGCTCCTTTCTGTTGCTGTGGGTTCATGGTCAAAGGGTTGAGCAATCACATGCCTTTTTTTTTTCTCCCACAGGTTTAAATCTTTATGGTTTTGAGATCTGTCAATGTACTGAAAACTACTGCTTTTCCTTATTTTCATTTAAAAGAAAATTATGCATTTGGCTGCTCTCTGTCTTAGTTGCGACCTGCGGGATCTAGTTCCCTGACTAATGGTTGAACCTTGTCTTCTTGCATTGGGAGTACAGAGTCTTAACCACTGGAAGGCTAGGGAAGTCCCTTCTTTTCACTTTTAAAGAACATTGTGGAACCACGTTTTTCAGCTGTAGGTCATGAACTCTAATTAGTGAGATGGACATCAATTTAATGTGTTGTTGCTGCTGCTGCTGCTGCTGCTGCTGCTATGAAGTCGCTTCAGTTGTGTCCGACTCTGTGCGACTCCATAGATGGCAGCCCACCAGGCTCCCCCGTCCCTGGGATTCTCCAGGCAAGAACATTGGAGTGGGTTGCCATTTCCTTCTCCAGTGCATGAAAATGAAACGTGAAAGTGAAGTCGCTCAATCGTGTCCGCCTCTTTGCGACCCTGTGGACTGCAGCCCACCGGGCTTCTCCATCCATGGGGTTTTCCAGGCAAGAGTACTGGATTGGGGTGCCATCGCCTTCTCCGTAATGTGTTGTAACTAGCAATTAAAAAAAGAAACAGAACAGAATATATAAGTGCATGGCACGTGGCAAAAATAAGTGGGTTTTTTTTTTTGAAAAAAAATTTTTTTTTACAAATATGTTTGAATGTGTGTACTGGCTTGGAATGCAAAAATATATGGATTACTGAAAGCCACAAGAGAAGCTCTCATTCTCCAACAAGCTCTTCTGAAGAATCCTAATCTGTAGATTTATATAACTAAGTTAGGACTACAGCTAATTCAGGCAGAAGTGAGATTTTTAGAAATTGAGGTACTGGGATCATTACTTCTATTTTCTGTTCTGTTTTGTTATTAAAATAGCTTATAGAGACTTTGTCAATGAAATTAAGTAATTAGCGCCCTCTTCTGTTCATCAACACCACTACACATATCTATTTCAAAGAATCCCTGGTGGCTCCGATGGTAAAGAATCTGCCTGTGATGCGGGAGACTCAGGTTTGATCCCTGGGTCGGGAGGATCTCCTGGAGAAGGGAATGGCTACTCACTCCAGCATCTTTGCCTGGAAAATTTCATGGACAGAGGAGCCTGGTGGGTTACGGTCCATGGGATCACAAGAAGTTGGACAGGACTGGGCGACTACACTTTTGCACTTACTTATTTTAGCGCTTGACACATTGTATTAATATGTAGGGGATCTACTGGGTCTTCTTTCAGGTCTGAGGTATAGGGCTGTTACTCAAACCATCCCTTATAAATTTTGGATAATTTCTGCTCCTTCCACTGCATTTAGCTTAGTTGCTTGCTTATTGGGAACTCTATAAATATTCGTTTAAAATAAAGGAACCAAATAAGGAATGAAGTGGACCGTTGCAGCATTGCCTTCTTATTTTGACCAAAATTTTGTTTTTCCAGTCTAATTTCTGCTCGTACCTCTCATGATCTTACACCAAGAAAACTGATTTGCCTTAAATAGTCTGAAGGAACATTTTTGAACAGATCAAGCCCTCAAGTACATATTTAGTTTAAATATGCAAGTAAATGAAACAAAAACTAACATATGGTTTTTAAAATGCAGTTTTCCCTTTCACTGTGTTTGTGTGGGAAAACCTAACCATTTGTTGTCTGGTTTAGAAAAAAACAACTGTTACTAATAGAGATTGCATGCTTCATTAGGATACCAAATAGTCCTGGAAATAGAATTTTCCTCATGGTGTAAATTGCCTTCCCAGCCCCCAGCTTTCAAAGTTTCGGAATTTGTATTGTCTTACCAGTTTCTTCATTTTTCACTCTGTGATATGATTTGCCCATGTGCCTAAACTTTTGTTCAATGACTATAAAAAATAATTCCTGTATTAGATGACTGGTCTGCAATTAGATTTTCATTATATTATGGGATTTTTCTTTTGATTATATTATGGGATTCTGCAGGAATTTGTAATAGTATGGGAGGGGGAAATCCCAGTATATTCCCTAAGGGAAATAGGTAATGTCAAAGTTTCAATATTATTTCTTAGGCTGTAGGAAGTACTTCAGTTATATGTCTGTCCTGCCCATCAGGCTCTGGCCATCTTGAAAGCTGTAGATATTGGCTCTGTGGGAGGTCTTTCTGGAAACAAAACACGTAGAAGCTGAGTTGTGAAGCTTTTAGGAGGAAGGAGAGGGGACTCTGTCCTTCTCTGACACTATTGTTTCCTCCAAAGTACTTCATTCTGCTCCCCAATTCCCAACAACAACACAAGTCGGGAAGAAACAGAAAATGGGGAAAGTTCACGTTAATTAGCATGCTTTCTTCCTTTTACAAAGTATTCATTCTGTGCTGGGAACTGAAACTTGAGATGTGTAACTGGTTATAAGAAAATCTTAGTTGAATTGAAGGACTTAGGCAGGCATAACTGAATTACTTTACCTTCATCCGGCATTCACAGGATGAATCTCTTTCCCAAGGTATTAAAGTAGGGAACCCGGAGTTTAGAATTTGGATCTCTAGTCCAGACTCATTCTTGATCTTGACAATTTAACTATATTTTTTCCTTATTTGTAAGGTGAAAATTGCATTTGCTTGTGATATTTTTGACATTTCCCTATAAAAGGGGAAACAATTATATAGGCTTGTTATAGAAAAAGTATATGAATAGTCTATTTAAAAATGTCATTTATTGTCTATTGGTAAGGAGTTTGGGGGCTTCACTCATGGTTCAGACAGTAAAGAATCTGCCTGCAATGCAGGAGATCTGGGTTTGATCCCTGGGTTGGGAAGATCCCCTGGAGAAGGGAATGGCAACCCATTCTAGTATTCTTGCCTGGAGAATTCCATTGACAGAGGAGCTTGGCAGGTTACAGTCCATGGGGTTGCAAAGAGTCAGACATAACTGAGCGACTGAACAATAACAAGAAGAAGAAGGAGTTTACCCTTAAAACATTTTTTTCTTTTGTAGGCAAAATTTGTTTCAGTGTGTAGTTTCTTAGTATTTAAAAGCTTGAAATGGGTTGCTAATAACAGTAAACATAACTGACATTTTTGAGAGCTAATTTTGTACTAGACACTTTGCTAAGAGCTTCACATGTATTGGTCTTCTGTTTAGTTATTTTGGAGGCATGCATTTCTTTTATTAACTAACATTGTAGAACTGCAGAAATGTGTTTATTATCAATTTAAGTATTCCAATGAATTTTCCACATTCCTAAATAGATAAAAGATTACCAAAATATTAATAATTGTTGAACCTGGATAATACAATACCTAGAGTGTCCTTATACTAATCTACTTTTGGGTACGTGTAAAATTTTCCATAGTAAAAAGTGAAAAACAAACTGAAACGCATAATACAACCCCATCACCCAAGATCATCTATCCTGCTTATGTTCCTTTCTTTCCGTCTCCTGCTCCACATGACAGTTGGCCACATATGTGGATACATGTCTCTCAAGCTGGGGAGGGAAAAACCAGTGACACCCTGGTCTGCCCACTCCCCCTACCCCCTCCTTCTTGATGGACTTAGGAAGTTTCTCTTCTCATTTTTCTCCCTCTCATACGGGTATGAATCTGTACAAAACGTATGCTGTCTTTCTTTGGTGGCACGTTCAGGAGAGGGTACTTAAGGGACACCTGCTTTTTTCATTTGCCAGATTCTCCTCCTACCCTTATTTGGGAAGAGCAACCCCTTTCCTATGGTGAGCAAATCCTCCCCCAAGTTCTGGTGGGGCTGTTCCTCATAATATTCCACCTGGGGAGGCATGGGTATCTAGTCAGGAGCAGGACACATATATACTCTGTTGATGACAAAAATAATTGATCTATATAAATGGACCCATGACTTGAAGCAGGTCAGTTAGAATACTTTCAATCTTGTTTACAGATGGTAAAAACAGGAAGGCCTCCCTTCCCACCCCCACACAGCCCCGACCCCAACCCTCCAGGGTGTTAGCTGAGATGGTTGAAGCCTGGAGCTGTCCCTGGCCATGCTCCACCCCCACTAGCCTATAGAGGACGCTCATATGTAGTAGGAGAGAATACACTCAAAACTTTGGAAAAAAGCAGAGAAAGAGTAGGAACAAAAGTGAGAATGAGCGTAATGATGACCGAACTCCAGGATCCAGTCAATCCTGCAGCCCTTATCCTTTCTCCTGTCTTAAGTTAGGAGTCAGCACATTGCCTTTTTCCCTCAAGNCACTAGCCTATAGAGGACGCTCATATGTAGTAGGAGAGAATACACTCAAAACTTTGGAAAAAAGCAGAGAAAGAGTAGGAACAAAAGTGAGAATGAGCGTAATGATGACCGAACTCCAGGATCCAGTCAATCCCGCAGCCCTTATCCTTTCTCCTGTCTTAAGTTAGGAGTCAGCACATTGCCTTTTTCCCTCAAGCTAATTTGAGTTGGGATTTTTATCTAAAAGTCTTCATCATTACAGGGAGCAGATCTGTGACAGCTACTGCTCTGTATTTCAGGAGTACTATCTATATTCTAGCGAAGACTTCAGCAACGCCTGGTACATGGCAAGTGCTTCAGACATAAGTGTTGAAAGCTCGATAGGTCCTCCTTGATAATTGTCAAGCTCTTCGGTCATCCTCTTGATTTCTTGGTGCATGTATTAAAATAGAATATTCATCTCCTTCACTCTCTTGTTTCATGCTGGTAACTTAAAGATTTCATTTGAGTCTCTCAAACACAGCTATTTTTGCAACTGAAAGCATGATTTTTTGCACAGCTAGAGAAAGCTATTTCCAACACCGATTTCTAGTTCAGTTTTCTAAGAACTCCATAAGATTTGCAGCACAGCGGGCCCACCGCAAGGCACATCAATCATCTCCCGTTTATCGGGTACCTTTTACAGGATTTTCTGTGATCCTGGTGTCAGTGCGCACTGTGTATCAAGGCAGAGGTGATATGGAGGAGTCTGGCAGCTCTTTAGAAGGGAGGCCAGGCAGTGCTGTGCCAGGATAATTAATGAGAGTCATCGCTCTGAAAGCCAGAGGAGAGTGGGGGTTGGGAAGGATGTCTTTCACCAGTCAATGGCATTTAAGAAAAATCGGTGCTTTCATAGCCCTTTTACTGCTGTGAGGAGGTTAAGTCAAAGGACTGCTGTAAAGGGCTTTCTGTAACTCCCTGCGAGGATGGAGGTCCCTGTGTATGGGGAAGCAGGGAGAATTCAACCCCAGATTTTTCAGCAAGGCTGATTTCAACCTTGAATTGAGCTCCCAGCGGGAGTTCCTTATGCTTGGAAATCCTTACTAAAAGATTATAGCTTACGTGACCAAGAGACCAGTCAAAAAAGGTACTTTATTACCATTTAGGACTTACGTTTTACCTGCTCAAAGAAGTGTTAACCTAGGTCCCATTTTCTACAATTCCCCTGTAACCAGTGAAGGAAGAATGGGGTGTTATTTGGTTTGTTTTCCTATGGACTGTTCAGTAACCATGGAAGGGTCTGTATAACCTAGAGAGGCTGTTTACTACCCACTGTTTAATCCCTTTGTTATTGTTCTCCTTGATTGTCACAAGCAGGGGAAAATAGTTTTGTCCTGCTTCTAAAAACTTAGTATAACAACCACATTTTCTTGGTTTTAGTTAGTAATTTTTCTCTGATTAATGGTGAAAGAAAGACTCAGAGGGAAAAGCTACATTAAAAGATTTATGGATATATACACTTAAGACCATGATGAAGTATGATTCACACCAACTTCAGAATGATTGCCTTTGAGGAGAAAGGGAGGGAGAAGGGCCATGAGATGGGGTTTTAGCTGTATCTGGAATGCTTTATTTAAAAAATGAAGGGATGAAGGAATGGGAGTATGGTTTGGGTTGTTTGCCTTGTTTTTGGTAGGTTTGAAATATTGTATAATTTAAAAAAATGTAGTGTTCTCAAAATTATGGTAATTAAAACTATCAAAATAAAGGATACATAGCAAACAAGTGCCCTTGTTATGAACATTTTTATGCATTTATTTCACCATTTGTCTTTTTCCTATCTGAAAAATTGCAGATGCAAACACAGTAGGTTGGGGGGCCATGGATAACTTCTAGGGTTGTGAAAGGGGTTGTCTTGAATATCTTTCTCCCCCTTTCTTTTTCTTGGGGGAGGGTGCTTCCTAATCACCAGGGAAATTAACAAACAACTCTCCAAAAAGTAACCTAGGGCTGGAAGGAGGATCTGCTTAATTTCTTCTAAGCAGGGAATTTGCAGCTGGGCCAGAAAATTTGGGACAGTGTCTTTCTATGTAGCCAAAGGACCTTCTACATCTTTTCCCAAACTAATTTCTTCCTGTTACTCCCAGCAGGAAAAAAATCCAAGTAACTATTCAGGTGGCTTTTTCCTTTTTTCTGAGAGTCCAGGATCGCCTTCTGAGATGAAGTTTCTTCTTGCCCATGGTGCTTTGCTGTGACATTGTAATTGCCTCTGTTGAATTGAATAATACAAATGGGTTGTTTCTATGGTATCGGCTAAGTGGGATGAAAAGGTGAAACCCTAGATCTTGCGCTGGGAGGTCACGGTGCTACCACCCCCCAACACTAACTGTCTGTCAAAGCTGACCGGCAGCCAGGCTCCCTGTTCTCCGAGCTCTGGCGCTCATTTGTAACTTCCTGAGCAAATTCACGCTTGACAAAGAAAATGACTTTAGTTTATGTTGTCACTAAGCCCAGAAAATCCCTGCCAACCCCCAGCTGCCAGCTTTCCTAGGACCTTCTTATTGGTGGAGAATTTTAAACTGAAGGTGAGTGAGGAGCCGCGTCTCCCAGTCCCTCCCAGCCAGGCTTTGAACTAACAATAGGGCAGGTTGAATGAAGGCTGATAAATGCAAATCCTGGAATGCCGACGCCGGATCACCACGCGACCGCCTCGGTGCGCGCTCCCGCAGCCGCAGCGACCTAGTCACTCGCCACTTGGGGATGCTGAGTAGATTGCATCGTTTTAGCACCACTGGAGTGCCTACTGCTTCCCTCCGCAGACCTGTGCTCTCATTCACGCTTGAGGGCCGCTCGAGTTCCCCTCCCACTAAATTGATCTGATTGAATAACTGGCATATTAACTCAGGAGAAGCACCTGGGAGAGGGGGCAGGGGAATAAAAATGGGCTTAACTACCCTCTCTTGCTCGGTTTTAGCTCTATTTTACTCAAAACAGGTTTTCTTGGTTGTAACAGCATAAGAGATGCTATTTTCTTAGAATGGTCAAACAAACAACAACAAAACAAGAGGGGAGATGAGATGAGCTGGTGGGAATTTTCCTTAAGACGTACTTCTGACACTTTTTACTTCGGTGTAAACTGCCCATAGTCCCTGCTCCCTTCCTTCCCAGCTTCATTTCGCCAGACTCCTTTACTGTCCCACCGCGGACGTTCTTGAGTATCTCAGCCCCGAACTGAGTATCGAGGGGTTTCCCTAGGTTTTGGGACTCTTTGAAACTTGAGGGAGAAAACAAAACAACAAGCAACAAAAAGAGCTCATCTCCAGTGCTCCTGACCCTTGCCTGCCGGGGAAGCCCTCAAGGAGGTGTCAGCCCTGGGGTCCGGGCCCAGCGCTCGGACCCTCGCACCCAGTCTCTGGGTCCCCTGGCGGCGGCGCCAGCTCCAGTCCGCTCTCCGCGGCTCCAGTTCCTGATTTCCGCGGGAGCTGCGGGACTGGCAGGGAGGGGGCTCCGGAGTGAGTGTGAGGATTTGAATGAGAAAGCAGGTTGTGGCGGCGGCGACCCGTTCCGTCCTACCCGTCTCTGGGGATCTACAGGCTGGTGTGCAGACGTGTCCTTCTGGGGGGCTTTTCTGCTCCTCCACAGGGTTTTGGAGTTGGAGACACAGGGACCAATAACTCATCAAGCCAGCACTTCGGAGGACTCAGAGGAATCCATCTCTCGAGGGCTCAAAGTTGAGCAGGTCAGTGCTTTGGGGGGAGTCGGGGAGGCGGACGAGAAAGAAGACTGGTATTGCAGTCCAGGTGTGCAAGTGAGCAGGTGGCTCGAGTTCCCCTCTCTGCAGTTCAGGACGGGACACGCTCTTTAGGACAGTGTGAGGTGTGGTGCGAGTCGGGATCCCTCAAACCCCCTGGCGGAGAACTGGACCAAAACTGGTCTTGGGGTCCCGTAATTTGGAAGGATGGGTGTGTGAGCCCGCGCCAGGATTTAACTCTCAGGTCTCTTGTGGTGGTGAGTGGGGGTTTATGCATGGTGAGGGGTAAAGCACCGCTCACTGCAGGGTGCTTCACCTCTAGGCGGGCCGCCTGTCTGACCCGCGGTCGTCGCAAAGAGCAGGTCCGCTTTTCCCAGCTAGGAGCGTGCGGTGTCCATTACATTTGGAGTCTCACGAGCTCTTCCTGCGCCCAGTGACCCCACTCAGGACCCTTTCAGAGAAGACCGGGTGCTCTCAGTGCTGGGAGGATTTACTCCATTGCCCTTTCCTGGAATAAACCCGGGGCACCCGAGCGGCGCGGGGCAGGGCGGTGGAGGCTAGTCCGGGACACACAGCCGCGCGCTCTGCGCTTGCGCGGGGTTCCCATAGCGACGGCGCCGCGAGTCCGCAAAGCCACCCAGCGTGCCCTAAGCCCTGCTCCCTGTTGAGCGTCTGCGGCGCTCTCTCCCGCTCCCCCAGACTTTTTCTTTGTTATTTGTAACTCGGAATAAGTTTATGATCTCATTTTGATGTTAGGAGTTCAGCATTAGAACAATAACCAGGTAAAATTTTAAAGACCCCCCTCCCACGTCCTAGGGCAATACCGTTTTGATCATCGACGGAAGAAGAGATGAGAAATTGCTTATTGGGACGGTGTTTTGAGATTCCACCTTCTTTTAGCCCATGAAAATGGACCCGAATGAAATATTCTTACTAGTTAAGCAGTTAAAAAAAAAATCGTTCAGGTGTTCTTGCGCGTTACGGGGACAGACCTGTGCCACTTTTCCGCAGGTGGAGAGGCGGGCGTGTACAAACTAGCAGCACCTGTGTCCTCCTTTTGGCTTGTTTATGAGAACTAAAGGCGATCCGAAACGGACCAACGTAAAATGGCAATGAAAAGAAACAAAGGCTTTCCCAGAAGAGATTGTTTCTCCAGTTGCTCAGGCGTTTTGATCACTTCTGGGGTTAATCATCTGCAGGGAATGTTTCAAGAAACTTTGACACGAACCAGTCAGATCCCTCAAGCTTTCTGTTGAGAATCACTTTTTCTTAAAATTGAGTCTTGACAACTCCATTGCCCTTTACGAATTTCACTTGTTTACGCATAGGTTAGCATTTGGCAAGGGTACACATCTTAAGGGTTATGTAGAAGGAGCTACAAGCTTCTTGTAGTACACTTCTTAAGTTACATCAGTATTTGGCAGCGTGATTGGTATAGTTAGTTGCTATTAAATAAACATTGGTAAGAATTAACTGCTAATAAAAGTATGAAAATGGAATTACTCTTTCTGGGATAAAGTGCGGCATAAAAAATACCGTAGGTGTAGTAATACATGAGCACTGTTTTGCTATATCCTATTTTTAAGTAATTTGCCTTCAAGACTAGCAAATGTTTATTAGTGGTAGTATTCAGACGATATCCTTCCACAATCAGCAAATGAAGTCAACGGTAATATGACTTTTAAGATGATTAACAAATAACATGCTGTTAAAGTTCTCTTTCCCATCCCATTCATTATGAATGCCTAGACATTATGCAATCCATCTGGCTCAAACGTTTAGAAGTGTCCAATTAAGTTTTTTATCATTAAAAATAGAAAAACTCTTAATTTTCAGGTTCAGATACTTTGTGACCCTATTTGGTGGCTTGTAACTGCCTCCAATTCCCTAATTCTCAGTGACATGTGTTTCTGCTGGTTCCAGGAGGTAAACTGCAGTTTAGCAGATCATGGGATAATGAGACTGGGAGTGCTTGGGGAAAGGCTGGGGAGAGGCCATGGGATGAGACAAAGGGAGGGAAGGTTGATGGGCAGAGCCAGGATTTATAGCTGCACCAGATTATTCATAAAAGCTGTCATAGTCATTGCTTCTGTTGATACATTTCCCCACATCATCAACATCAATTAAACTTATTTTTAGAATCAGTCTTCTAAATAATTATAAAGTCTGTTACAGAAATAGAATATGATAAAGGTGGTTTATTTAGGGTGCTATAAGATACTGGGAAAACTCTTAAATCCTTCCTATTTAATTTATTCATTTAGTCAACAGTATTTATTGAAAACCAGTTATATATAAGATATACAACAAAGTGATATATAAGATATAGATAAGTAAACCTAGATATCTGTTCTCAATGAACTAAGAATTGTGACTTCTGAAATAATTTTAATCCTGTTTCAGGTTTTCAGAGAAAAGATACTATCTGTGGCACTCTTAAGGAAAGCGCTTAAATAAGTGCCAAGCAATCAGACATCTAGATTCAGAAACAAAGGCTTAAACTCTGATTAAAAATATCCTGAACCTTGTTTTTGAGCATTTTAGATGAGTCATATATACAGTAAGAAACATTATGTGCATTTGTCTTTTTACATTTTTGTAATGCAGTCTCAACCATAAAACCTGCAGTCTTGGCAAGTGCAGCTCTTGAGTTTGGGAGGAAAAGAGAAACCCTGTAATTCTCAGGTTTCTTAGATGAAGATAAGGTGAGTGATTCAGTAGTCCTTTGTTCTGGCTCTGTGTTTCATGACATAATAAACCTCCTGCAGCTCCCTTCTAAGAATAGTTCTGGTCTGCATGCTTGAAGGATCATGATTATTATTTGTCTGAAAAAAAAAGATATAAAATTATGGTAGAAGGTAAAAGGAATACAATAGGGCATGTGAACATTTTAACTTTTGAACTGGAATAATTTCTAGGCATTTTTCATGCATTTAGACTCCACTGAAATCCATTAGAGTCATGACAAACCTCTGGCATAATAATAACCAAGGTTGACAAATGTTTCCTCTGGTCACACTTGGGACACAGAAGATGAGGGAGACTGTAGCCTCCTTTTCTTCATCCTCATGAAGTCTGCTCAACATTATCAGCTCAGAGAAGCTTGCTGAAGAGCATTGCCATTTGGTTATTGCTCTTTGTTTCGGAAAATCAGACTCAGCTGTGAATTGTGGCCCAAGTGGTGCAGAACTCATTTCTTTTTGAACAATGCCTCTTCGGCCTGGGAAGCGTGTTCTCTCTCCTCACTAGTAGGGGCTTATTCCAGGCTGGCTTTGCTCACAAGGAAAATCATTTAGACACAGTTCAGTGGACACTCACATTTCTTTGATACCCGTGACCATTTTTGTTTAAGGAGAAATCCAGGACTGCTGCGGTAGGGTGTGCCGAATTAGAAGTGCATTTTAAGAAGCCATGAAGAAGTTTACACAGCTTTGTGTTGTTATCCTCAGGGTCTCTGTCTTCTGTGCTTCAAAGTAAAAGAGGGCAGGATGGACACAGAAGGGACAGCTAAGAAAACTTTTGTAGTAAAGTTAAAGCCTCTTTAAGTTCTGCATTTTCGATGCGTTAAATCAAATGCTTGTGCCTCGTGATCTGTCATGTAACAGAGCAGAAAAATATATCTGTTTTTATTATATGACTTGGGAAGCCAGAGCCCATGGTTGCCAAAGGATTTCTTAAAGTCCTACAGCTAATAAATGAAAAAACTGGGGTGAAAATGTTATAATTATTAATGATGCTGCTGTTTCTAGGAAATCTAGGGAGGGCAGATATGAAATCCTTCCTCTAGACTTTGGTGTTTGTAACCATATAAACTTGTTGTAGTTATAAAGTGGTCAAACACCAAGAGTGTTTTATGATTTAGTCTAATTTCACTGAGCGGAGTTGACAGTGGGCACTTTCTGATTTAAATATTTGGTTATAAGCAGATGTATGTCATGAGAATGTGTATGGTTCCTGTGTGTAAACAAGAAAGAGATCTTTTTTAACATGCATTTTGGCCTGAAGAATTCTGCCATGATGAACACAGTGTAAGGGAGAGCAGCGTTTCTGGTTATTATCCAGTAAATATCTTAAACAAGGAGTTCTAGAAGAAAAGGAGGAAATGAACATTGATATAGTCCAATCATGTGCCTGTGCACTTACTTTAGTTCAACTTTAAAATTCATAAAGAGATTCAGGAATTATTATCCAATACTACTTAATGAAACAGTGAGACTTGGAGATTAGTTTCTTGCCCCAAATCTAAGTGAGTATGAAAGTGTCTTGGAATTAGAACCCAGGTCTGTCTGCCTCCATGTTCTGTTATGTCATGTTGTCATTCAGAAAAGCAAGGCTAAATTATGAAAAATACTGAGTTTTCATTCAAACTCAGCATGCCATCCAAAATACAGACATTTAGAAGTTTCTCTGATAAGCTTTCTGGTGAGTGGAGACACTGCGTTCCTTGTATAGCGTTTAGAAGATTATAAATCCAGGTCTGGTTCCAGAAAAACATTCAAGGCTTTGTTTATAAACTGTGTTGGCTATTTGTTTAGAAGTGAGTGGTGTTTAGATTCTCTTGTGCAAATGCTCTTCCACATCAAAGTGGCCCACTTATCACTTTGAGATTGTTGTCAAATTATGCTGGGTCTAAGAGGACCCCTCATGATTTTAATGTGTGTTTTCTGGCATCCCAAGACTTAGATGTTGATTTTTATCTTGTGTAACCTTTGCTCACTTATTTTTCTTGAAATAATGACTTACTGCTGGATGGAATCAGATGGCATGTTTCCGTAATGGTTTTAAATTGGAGACCTGAATCACCTCGGATAGTTGCTGAAAATTTCTAAACTTTGGCCAAAAGCTGGAGTTTTGATACTCCTGAAACTACTCTGGCCATGGTGTTAAGACTATAGTCAGCTGGTTTCAGATTCATAGTGTTTTTGAGAGGTACCCAGGAAGAAACTGAGGCTCAGGGATGTCCACCTCAAACAGTTGGGAACTGAACCTTGACTTGCCAGCTGATGCCTGGTCTAGTGACCTAATTAGCACACCTTGCCTTAAACGCACCCCTTTCTCTCCTGGGCCTTCTTTTTCTCCCTGTATCTCTGGCTCCAGGGGAGAAGAAAAGGTTGAGGATTTCGGAAGACTGGCTGCCAGACTTCACTTTGGAATTCAGCCCAGCCTCACTTCAGGCAATGCAAAGGACCCTGGGGTGTGTTCTGTGTTTCCCTGTTCCTCTGTCTTACCCTCCTAGCGGCCTCTTTTCTCTGTGGCTCCATCTTTAGAATCTAGCAAGGGGCTTAAGAACCTGTCCAACCATTCATGTGCCCATGCATTAGCTATTCCGTTGCCACTGGAAGGCAGAAAGATCTAGTTTGGTGCTCTCACTTCTGAGTTACTGATTAACTGATCTAAGGCAATCATGGTTTCTCTTTCATCTGCCTTCGCTTCCTTGTTGCTAGCCCACAAGAACCAAACATTTGAATTCAGCTTTCTACTTCCCTCTTCTGTCCCTCTTCAATTTAACTAAAAGAGCCACTGGATCTTGGAACACGTCCCTGTGGAGCGCTAGCAGAACCTCTGGTGGGAACTTTGAAGACCTATTTGTTTTTTCCAGGGGTCAAAATCCTGGACCAGAAGTTAAGTGAGTGGATTTGCTGTTTGATTGCATGTAATTCTCTAGACTTCCTATTTCTTTTTGCCAAACAACTCTTTCTTAACTTTGAGTGATAAGGGATTGAAAAGAATTTTTTTTTTAATGATTTCTTTATTAAAAAAAAGGAGTTAGGGTTATGAAGAGATCCTTTGATTTTTATTTCAATTCAAAGACTGTTGGTTCCTGACAACCATTTGTGTAAAACAAAAAGAAAGGGAGGGATGGGAGAAGAAGGTTTTCTTCTATGCATATAGAATACCTCTGGAAAGGTACTGGTGCTGCTGCTGCTAAGTTGCTTCAGTCGTGTCCGACTCTGTGCGACCCCAGAGACGGCAGCCCACTAGGCTCCCCCGTCCCTGGGATTCTCCAGGCAAGAACACTGGAGGGGTTGCCATTTCCTTCTGGCAAGGTACACTAGAAACTAATCATGTTGGTTGCTGGGAGACATACCAGAGGTAAACTCTTCACTGTATACCTTCTTATGCCCTTGGATTTTGAAACTTAATGAGTAAAATTAAAGTAAAAAAAAAAACAAACAAACTTGGGTTTCAGTATTAAAGAAACCAGTAACTATCTTCTGGGACCTAAGTGATAGAAGTAGGAAACTGGGAAGTGATACTGAAAAAAAGAAATTCTTTTTTAGCTATCTTTTTAAGGCTCACCAGAGTTCACATTTAGTAATATCTTTTGTATTTAGTAATTTTTAAAGCAGTGTTTTTCAACACTGGATTTCAATAACAGAGCTTGGCGAGGTTTTTTTGTTTGTTTGTTTTTAATTTTCATAGTTTTCTTCCCTCTCGTAAAGCATCAGGTATTGGCTGCTCCCAGACTCAGTGGGCCAATGAGAATCTGTTCCTTTCCTGAGTCACTAAACCTGTCTTCTGCTGGCAGTGTGTTTATGGAATGAAGCCCAGAAAGCCCTCTCCCCAACCCACTCAGCCCCCTGCCCTGTTTTTTTCCCCCATGGAGAAATCCCTGTAATGTGATTATTTTATTTTCCTAATCAGTGTCTAAATGCGAATGTTAGAGGAATCTTTTCTTCTCAAATTGAAAAGGGGGGAAAAAAGCTTATACAACTGTTTTATTCTGAATCACAGCTTTTCTTTTTGAAATAGGTTGTGAATTGGAAGTAGTTTTCTGTTTACTGGGTAAATCTTGAAAGTACGATCTTGGAAGAGAGAGAACACAAAACTGTGTACCAACTTCTTTTTCACTCGCCCAGAGAAAAGTGTGAAATGTGTTTAGTGTCCGAGTTTCAATTAATAGCAAAAAACTCAAGTCAGGGTCAGTTCTCAACTTTTTGAAAATTCCTCATTGAAAACTGAAATTAAAAAGACATTCTTTCCTCACAGAATTCTTATTACTCTGTTACTTTTGTTAGAAAAGAATAACTGAGTAGATTGTACTTTCTCATGTTTAAATTTTTTAAACCTAAAAGGGCATTTAGTGAAAATTCTCTAACCTGTCCTTCAGCCATCCAGTTATTTCTTTAATAGACCAATAGTTATTGGTTTCTTCTGTATTTTTTTAAATATATAAGCAAATGCATATGGATGCTTTTTGCCTTCTTTCAAAAATCAAATGGTAATGCACCATCCATAGGAATCTGCCTTTTTTTTTTTTTACTGTAATAATATATATGGTATGCCATTCCATATCAGCATATAGGGCTTCTTAATTTTTCTTTTTACTTAATTTTAATTATTTTTTTGGCCACACCATATGATATGTGAGATCTTAGTTTCCCCAACCAGGGGTGGAACCCACACACCTGGTGTTGAGAGTGTGGAATCTTAACCACTGGACCACCAGGGAAGTCCCCTTTTTATTAATAGCATACTTTAAAATAGCAGTTTTAGGGTCACAGCAAAATTGAAGGGAAGGTATAGACTTTCCCATGTATTCCCTGCCCCTGCCCAGTACATAGACTCCCCATTACCAACATCCCCTACCAACATCCCCTGGTACATCTGTTATGACTGATGAACCTACATTGAGACATCATAGTAATCTGGAGTACATGGTTTACATTATAGTTAGCTATTGGTGTTGTGCATTCTGTGGCTTTGGACAAATGTGTAATGACCTGTATCCATCACTGTGATATCATACACTGTGTTTTCACTGCCCTAAAAATTTCGTGCTCTGCCTGTTCAGCTCTCTCACCCTTCAGCCCCTACCAGTCACTGACCTTTTCATTGTCTTGCTAGTTTTGCCTTTATCAGAATGTCCTATAGTTGGTATCACAGTATGTAACCTTTTCAGATTGGCCTTTCTTCACTTAGTACTGTGAAAGGATTCCTCCAAGGCTTGATAGCTCATTTCTTTTTAGTGCCAAATAATACTCCATTGTCGCATGTATCCGTTTATCCGTCCGTCCATTGCAGGATATCTTGATTACCGGTTTTGGCAATTATGAATAAAGCTGCTCTACACACTCATGTGCAGGTTTTCGTGTGGACATAAGTTGTCAGCTCCTTTGAGAGCTGACAAAACCAAAGAGCACAATTGCTGGATTGTATGTAAGAATATGTTTTGTAAGAAACTGCCAAACTCTCTTCCAGGGTGGCTGTACCATTCTTCATTCCCACCAGCAGTGAAGGCAGCCTCCTCTGTTGCTCCACATGCTTGCCAACATTTGATGTTAGCTGGATTTTGGCCATTCTCATAGGGGTGCGGTGGTATCTCATTGTTTTAATTTGCATTTCCTGATGACGTATGATGAAAAGAGTATCTTTTCATTTGCTTGTTTGCCATCTCTATCTTTGGTGAGGTGTCCCGGTTTCTGGTCCATTTTTTATTCCATTTGTGTGTGTTTTTAAAGCATTCTGTGTATATTTTGAATAAATCTTGTATTAAATGTCTTACAAATATTCTCTCCCAGTCTGTGGCTTGTCTTCTAATTCATTTGGCATTGTTTTAAATTTTAATGCAGTTCTGCTTATCAATTCTTTGTTCGGTGTAACATCCCTTTGGTGTTGTATCTAAAAAATCACCACCATGCCCGAGGTCATATAGATTTTTTTCCCCTATGTTATCAACCTAGTTTTTGTGTTTTAAATTTAGGTTTGTGATTCATTTTGAGTTAAATTCTGTGAAGGGTATGGTTAAATTTTTTTTTTTTTTTCGCATAGGGATGTTCAGTTGTTCCAGCACCATTTGTGGAATACTGTTGTTCCAGCACCATTTGTTGAAAATTGTTTCATGGTATGGCCTTTGTTTGTTTGTACAAGATCAGTTGAGTTCCATTTATGTGGGTCTGTTTCTGGGCTATCTGTTCTGTTCCTGATTTATTCATTTACTCTTTGTTCAATACCACAGTCTTGATTACTAGAGTAAGTCTTGAGTTGGATTGTTTCAGTCTTCCAACTTTGTTGAATATTGTATTGGCTCTTCTGGATTTTTTTAAATGGCTACATATTTTCCAGTGTATGGATATATTAAATTTAACCAGATTAATGCACAACTAGGTTGTTTCTGAACTTTTGAAAACAATGATATAGTAAATAACCCTGTACATACTCTGCATGCTCAAGTATGGCTATAGAATATATTTTTGGAAGTGGGATTGCTAAACCAAAGGTATTATACACATTTATAACTTTGATGAATAATGTCAAATCAACTTTGAAATTTGTACAGTTTTTGTTCTTATCAGAAATGTATCACATGATTTCTCCACACGTTCACCAACGCAGTGTGTCATCACACTTTTTGATTTTTGCTAATCTGGTAGGTAAAAAATTACCGTCTTGGTATAGATAAAACTTGCTTTTCTCATATTCACCTATGGGTGACTTTGCAAATTTCCATTTTGAGTAGAGTCTCAGAGTAGAAAGTGTCACTTCATTCTGTTATAGATGAAAAAAAAAATCAGTTTTTAAAAAGCTAATGAATAGGTTTCTGATCACTGCGTGATAGAGGATCAGAGTCAGCACACTTACTTTTCTTAAATGATAAGCGTTTAGTTGCTTTTCATACTTCCTTCCAAGCCTCAGTATTTCACTCCTCTCCCCAGGTCTGGGAGAGTTGATATCTTCGACATCTAAGAGCATCTCCAGTCCTGGCAGGATGATGTCAGCAGTGGACTCAGCTGTGGCACTGCTTGCTACCACTCCCTGGTCTGGAAGCTAACGAATTCCTTATTGCCGTATGTGGCTGCATAGGTTTTTGTGTCCTAGCATTACTGAAGGAAAGAAGAAGTGGTGAGCGTTTAGATTTCAGTGGGTTCAGCTGGGGGCTGCTGCTTGTTTGGGCACTCAGGAGATCCGTGCTCTTCCCTGAACATGGATGCGATGATTAGGAATGATGGAGAATTCTGAGGGTGGCAGGGAACCAAGCCCTGGGTGCAAGAATATTGTGCCTCACTCTGGTTCCCATGATTTTAGTGTGACCATATTAGATATTCAAGGGGAGGAAACTGCAGGAGAATATAATAGGAGAAGACCCACAGGCCAGGGACAACCAGGGGTTAGCTGCTGTGTCTAAAATCTTGTTTGTAATAATTTAAGGAAAAAACACCACACTATAAATTTCATTTGAGAAATTTGTAATACTGTTTGGTTTTATTTCCCTATTTTGTCTTGTTAATGCTTTCTATGACACCTTTTTTCAGATGGCAACTTTGGTCAAGCTGTTTATTAGTTAAAGAATCAAATACTTATAAGCTTGACCAGGAAGTATGTTAGATGCATCTAACTTGGGCTAACTACATCAGCTTCAGATTTTTTTTCCTCAGAGCTTATCAATAATTAAGAATTCAGCAAATGAAAAACAAAGCTGAATTTCCAAAGTTTAAAACATTTGGCTAGATTTTTTGATGTTCTTTTGAGATTGAAAATTTTTATAATCAAATTAGGTTTACTATCCCATCTTGTTCTTTACTGCCTTGAGGACCTCTAACCTTTCCTTTTACAATTTCTGATGTCCTAATATTTGCATTGATATAAGTTGTCTATTGAACATCTAGATGGTTAACATCTCTGCTGGCTTTAGAGAAATTAAACTCTAAGTCTTTACCCCCATTATCTTAGGCTAAAATCTTTGCAAAATTAGTCTCTCTGATCACTGATGTCCTATTGCTTAGTCGCTAAGTCTTGTCTGACTCTTTTGCAACCCTGTGGACTGTAGCCCACTGGGTGCCTCTGTCCATAGGATTTTCTAGGCAAGAATACTGGAGTGGGTTGCCATTTCCTACTCCAGGGGATCTTCCTCACTCAGGAATCAAACAGCGTTTCCTGAATTTTAGGTGGTTTCTTTACCACTGAGCCACGAGGAGGGCCCTTTATGATCACTGCTGCTGCTGCTGCTAAGTCGCTTCAGTTGTGTCCGACTCTTAGTGACCCCATGGACTTCAGCCCACCAGCTCCTCTGTCCATGGGATTTTCCAGGCAAGAGTACTGGAGTGGGGTGCCATTGCCTTCTCCGTTATGATCACTACTATCCTTTTAAAGAGAGGTGAGGTCAATTTCAGGATTTAGATTCTGAATAAGTTACGTTTAAGCAGTCTTGATGATATGTTATTTTTCCCAGTATCCTTATATGTACTTTGTTATATCACATTATATTTAAACAGCATATTAACAATGTACTTTAGTCACTTTTGCTTTGATAACGGAGAGCGGTATTTGGGGCATCTACAGTGCCTTCCCACTAAACTACCCTTCCCACTCCCCTCCCTTCTCATCTTTCCTCTTTTAAACCTACTGATCTTTTGACATCTAGCTGTATCCTCCCACCCTACAGGAACTCTTTCCTGACACCTTTGGTTTCTTTTCTTTGAACCGTTACAGGATGCTTCATTTGCCAAGTATCATGTATTCTGCTTTTTTCTGTGCAAGTTTTATATAAAATTTTTGGGTTTATCTATGCATTATTCTCCCATCTCCATCATTAGTTTCTTGAAGACTGGGACAGTGTTTAGCCATCTCTCCATCCTCTCAATATTTATAGCACCTGTAGTAAGGTCAGAGCATATTTGTGGGTTATTAGATTCATAAATTTGTTTGACTGTAGCTTTTTGCACCTTAAGGGGTCCTGAACTCCTGTTTTTGAGCACAGATCAAGGGTCACTTCCCCTACTTACCTTGCTGTGTGGTTGGGAAGGAGAGAAGGTATTAACTGGAGGTTTAATTGACCAATTAAAGGCAGATCTCTTTTTAAAATTTTTTAAAATTTAAATTTATTTATTTTAATTGGAGGCTAATTACTTTACAATATTGTATTGGTTTTGCCATACATCAACATGAATCCGCCACGGGTGTACACGTGTTCCCCATCCTGAACCCCCCTCCCACCTCCCTCCCTGCACCATCCCTCTGGGTCGTCTCAGTGCACCAGCCCCAGTAAAGATCTCTTGTTGGAGCTGCACGTATTGCTGAGTGGAAGGGCTAGGGAAAGCAGGCAAAGATGACAATCCAATACATCCTCTGATAAGCTCTCTTTCTCACTGGGGTGGGTGGGCAAGTGGATAGGAGAAAGAGTGAGATGAACTTGGGAAAGCTGGGAGATCTGCTCTTCTCCGGGGGTTGCCATTTCTGAGGCTGAATTTTGGACATCCTTATATATGAAGGAATTAGGAGTAGAGCTATTCTGAAATCCCTCTCTAGTTTTTAAAAACTATGGAAATCACTGGTTTAGAGATAACCAGTATAAATCAAAGGGTTTTTTTTTTATGTTAAACCTGGACAGAAGTAGATGAAATTGGAATTGTGACCAAAAAAATGTTTGCTGTTAGTGTGTCATCAAGAACAGTCTTCAAATGTGATCAAAGATGTTAATATTGGGCTGGATTTTGTGACTGGCGGCCACTGAGAGTTGAAATCTAATTACCTAACAGTCATTCCTTTCGGGCTTCTTTTTTTTTTTTTTTTAAATGTTTTAATTTTCCGTCTGTACTTTGTCTACTTTTAAAATTAAAGAATATGCTTTTAAAAAGATGAAAATACCTCAACCATGACATGACCATAGGGAATTAGAAACGATTGCACATTGAGAAGTCTGGATCCTCTTACTGACTGTGCCATACCTACTAGTGTGTTCTCTCCGTCTCTCTTACTGTCTTTTTCTCTCTTCCTCTTCATTATTTATTAAGTAAAATTACATAGATCTTAAGAGTGTAATCATTGAAGCTTTAATTTAGGCCACATACTAGTGCTGTCACTTAACTCTGGGCAATTACCTAAGGGTGATTACTTAACTTCTCTGTGCTTCAGGTTTTCTATCTGTAAAATGGGGTAATAATTTTACCTAGCTCTTAGGATCCCTGTAAAGATGAAAACTACTTGTGGAATATTTATCAGTATACTTGGCTCATAGAAAGTGCTCAGAGTATCAGCAGATATTATAAAATAGCAGGTGCTGGCTAATAGGTTCTGATTTGGCCATCAGACTGCAAGGTTCTGTGGCTTTGAATGTGAATCTCCAGGGTTGAATTTTGTTTCTAACAAAATAATTCATCAATACTGATGAAACAATTTGAAAATGTTGAGTACAATAGAAAGATTATTTTCTTAAGTGCAATGCTCTATAAGAAAGCAATGACTACTCAGGCCAAATGCTAAGTGAAGAGGGGTCTACTGAGCACTGAAGCTGGCTTCTTGCCTTGAGGACAACTGCCAAACCAGGTTAACTTGAACTTCTCCTTTCATGGCCTGAGGGCACAGGGGACAAGAGATAAAATAAGACATCTGGGAGGGACCCTTTGGGACTTTGGTGTTAAACCTAGGACTTCAAAGGGCTTCTCACTCTTTGGAAATATGAATGAAAATTTTTTAAAAATTAAAAATTATCTACCTTCTTTCTTTTTGGTCTTCCCAGATGGCTCAGTGTTAACGAACCTGCCTGCCAATGCAGGAAACGTGGGTTTGATCCCTGGGGTCAGGAAGATCCCCTGGAGAAGGAAATGGCAACACACTCCAGTATTCTTGCCTGGGCAATCCCATGGACAGAGGAGCCTAGTGGGCTATAGTTCATGGGGTTACAAAGAGCTGGATGTGACTTAGTAACTAAACAGGAAACCTCCTTTCTAACCCTATGTCTGTATGGAAAATCACTTATCAATAATTTTGGTTCTGAGCAGATCCTGATTATTTGGTCCTGAGAAATTGTGATTCTGAGTCACCTCTGAAACAGATTTGCATCCAGAATCACAATAACTAAGTGGTCAGAAAAACTTCAAGATGAAAACTTTTAAGGAATTCCTACATTGCAAGTGTCCCTGGTACTGAGGGACCAGTTTCTCGTTTCTTTTGGAGGAATCTATTTTTACCCTAAACTTCAAAGAATCCCCATCAATGAAATTAGAAGGAAAATAGGCATCTTATAGTTTGGGGAAAAAAAAAAAATTGCTAAACACAAGGTATGAGCTGAGAAACAGGGACTCTAAAGACTAGCCAAACTGATTTGCTGCTGCTGCTGCTAAGTCACTTTAGTCGTGTCCGACTCTGTGCGACCCCATAGACGGCAGCCACCAGGCTCCCCTGTCCCTGGGATTCTCCAGGCAAGAACGCTGGAGTGGGTTGCCATTTCCTTCTCCAATGAATGAAAGTGGAAAGTGAAAATTGAGAATGAAGTTGCTCAGTCGTGCCTGACTCTTAGCGACCCCATGGACTGCAGCCTACCAGGCCTCTCCGTCCATGGGATTTTCCAAGCAAGAGTATTGGAGTGGGTTGCCATTGCCTTCTCTGAACCAAACTGATTTGAGAAAGGACCAAATAGAACTTGGGGAAAGAAAAGAGGAGACTTCCCCTGTGGCTCAGTGGTAAAGAATCTGCCTGCCAATGCAGGAGACACTTTGATCCCTGGTCTGAGAAGATTCCACATGCTGTGAGGCAACTAATCCTGTGTGCCACAACTATTGAGTCTGTGCTATAGAGCAACTACTGAGCCCACGTGTCGCAGCTGCTGAAGTCCATACACCGTAGAGCCCATGCTCTGCAGCTGGAGAAGTCACCGCAGTGAGAAGCCTGCACGCTGCAACTAGAGAATAGCTCTTGCTTGCTGCAACACTGCAACAAGCCTATGCAGCAGTGAAGACCCAGCACAGCCAAAAATAAATAAAATTATTAAAAAAAGAGAAATAACTCAGTGAATGGATTTAACAGCAGATTCATCCAACCTGAACAGGGACATTGTCAGCTGAATGATAGATCTGAAGATAATTTTCTAGTGGCAACAGAGAGGCAAAGCAATATAAAACCCAAAAGAAAGGTTAATCAAAGTGGAAGATACAGAATTCAGACTCAAGGTAAGTTTAATTATAATTTCAGAAGCTGAAAGACAATGAGGAGAGGCTACATTTAAACAGGTAATGACTGAGTATTCTCAAGGACCCATAAAAAGCATTACTTTAACATATTCATGGAGTCATCTGAATTCCATTCAGAATAAGGAAAAAGAAATCCACACAGAGATAAAATATAATTAAACTGCAGAACACAAAAGATAAGGAGAAGATCTTAAGCAAGGTCAGAGAGAAGAGGCAGCTTATTTTTAAAGACATGACAAATTATCCTGACAGTGTGGCAATAGAAGACAGAACACCATAGACTATTAAATTTTATGCCCCAATAGATGTTAATTATCAGCCTAGGATTCAGTTTTCATTAAAAGATATCTTTAAAAAGCAAAGACAAAGACTTTCAGACTTAAAATCCCTAGAGTTCTAGCTGCTGCTGCTGCTAAGTCGCTTCAGTCGTGTCCGACTCTGTGTGACCCCATAGACGGCAGCCCACCAGGCTCCCCCGTCCCTGGGATTTTCCAGGCAAGAGTACTGGAGTGGGATGCTATTGCCTTCTCTGAGAGTTCTAGCAGATCCTCACAAAAAGTATACATTTCAGGCAGAAGAAAATTATTACCAGATGGACGGTCTCAGAAACAAGAAGTGAAAAACAAAGAAAAGGAAAATTTTAAGTAAAACACACATTGACTGTATGTAAGGTGATAATGATGTCTTTAGTGGAAACTAGATAAAGGAAGTGATTTAAGTTGAAGAAATAAAAGGAGTCATTGTTTTCCAAAGTTTCTGTATAGTTTGGGAGGAGGTTAAAGATAGATTAAATTTGTACTTTGATAGATCAAGTGTACGTGTTAAAATTTCTAAGGCAACCACTAAAATTTAGAAAAAGAATGAATAACTTTCTAACTAAAGGGGAAATTGAAATGAGAAAACTATTAAATATAAAGGCAAGAAAGTTGAAAGAAGAGAGAGAGAATAGGCAAGAAAGTAGCAAACACAAAATAAGGAAAATGAAGTAAAATGAAATGTATTAGCAGCTATAAAGAAATCAAAGATTGTTAGACTAGATGACAATTTAGCTATTTGCTATTTATAAAAGATGTGTCTAAAACAAGGATACAGAAAGGTAAACAGGTAATTATAAACCAAAAGCTGGCAATTCTGACATCTGATGAAACAGACTGTCAAAAAAGCACTTTTAGAGATAAAAGAATGTGATATTGGTTCAAAAGATTGAACTCATCAGAAAAAAACTTTTCTGCATCTCATAATGTGGTCTCAATGTATATTATGCATGTTATAGAAAAATTGAGAGAATTGCAATGGGAAACACATATATTCCCAGTGATATTGTAATGTACTTCATCAGTACTTGACAAAGAGGGGAAAAGATCAGCTACTGCATATGATATTTGAGCTATACAGTTAGTAAGTTTGAGCTGATAGACATGTGAAGACATTGCATCTCAAACCACAGAATGCACATTTTCAAGCACACGAAGAACACTTATTAAAAGTGACCTCAAACTTGGTCATCAAGCAAGCCTTGACAGTGAACAACGATTGGTTTCATGCAGACCAGATCTGTGACCACAATGTAGTTAAACTAGAAACTGATAATAAACAATGACTATGAATAATTATCGGAGAAGGCAATGGCACCCCACTCCAGTACTCTTGCCCGGGAAATCCCATGAACAGAGAAGCCTGGAAGGCTGCAGTCCATGGGGTCACTGAGGGTCGGACATGACTGAGTGACTTCACTTTCACTTTTCACTTTCATTCATTGGAGAAGGAAATGGCAACCCACTCCGTGTTCTTGCCTGGAGAATCCCAGGGACAGGGGAGCCTGGTGGGCTGCCATCTCTGGGGTCGTACAGAGTCAGACACGACTGAAGTGACTTAGCAGTAGCAGTATGAATAATTATAGGAATATATTTCAAAATGACCCTTGGATCAAAGAAATTGCAATGGAAATCAGAACCTATTTTTAACTGGATGATGACAAAAGTATAATGGGTCAAGACTTGGGGTAGGGGTAAGCAGCTAAAGCATAAAATGTTAAAATTGGAAAAAAAGAAAGTCTGAAAATAAGCTAGACACTGAAGAGTTAAAAAAAGACGCAAAATAGAGAAAGCAGATGGAAGGAAATAATAATTCCATTATTCAATGGAGAGGATCAAGAATGATACAGTTCGGTTCTTGGTAAAAGCTACTAATGTTGATTAATTGACCTGGTGAGGTCAATTTCAAAAGGAAAGAGAGGCACAGTATTCCTAAGCAATATTAGGAGTGGAAAAGCAGATGTTGTAGATATTAAAAAATATTTTGAACTACATGATGCTAAAACATTTGAAAGCTTAGAGGAAATGAATGTATTTTTAGACAAATAAAACTTACCAAAACTAGAAAAAATAGGCTGAAGAGTTCTTAATTTTTAAATTAAATAAGCCATTCATTAAATATTTCTCCATAAAGGAAGGTCTAGATTTAAATGGGTTTATGATCAAGTTCTACCAAGCACTCAAATAATTTCAAACTTGCATGAACCATTCCAGGGAATAGAAATGTATTTTTCAAGCTATGTTAACCTCAATGTAAAAATTTGTCAAGAACAAGAGGAGAAATGGAAATTATAGTACAAACTTGGAAATATACATGTAATAATCATAAAACCTGAGCAGGCCGAATCCATAAAGGTGTTAAAAAGGTAATACATGGTAAACAATTTGGCTTTATCTTGGAATTGCAGAGTTGACATAATATTGGAAAATTCATATTAACAGATTAATGGAGACTTCCCTGATGGCTCAGATGGTAAAGAATATGCCTCCAATGCAGAAGACACAGGGTTGATCCCTGTGTTGGGAATTTCCCCTGTAGAAGAGAATGGCTGCCCACTCCAGTATTCTTGCCTGGAGAATTCCATGGACAGAGGAGCCTGTTGGGCTACAGTCCATGGGGTTGCAAAGAGTTGGACATGACACATGATATTAAATAGATAGAAAAAAAAAATAGATAGAAAATATCTTAAAATGTTTCATATCAAATTATGCAAAAGCTGTTCAGAAAATCAGAATAGAGGGGGTTTTCTTAACATAAAGAATATTTACAAATAACATATGGCAAACATTACACTTAATGGTAAAATATTAAATGTACTTTGTTTCTTGTTAAGATCCATTATTCTATGCAATATTGCTTTTGATGGCTTTATATCATACTGTATCCTATTTTTTCACATAGTATCACGAGCATTTTCCATGCTCCCTTACAAAGTTTTTTGCGAACAGAAGTGTTAATATCTATCCTATATTGACGCTACCCTAATAGCTGGCTATTTAGTGTTCTGTCTTTTCTGCTTCATGAAAAATGATGCAGTGAATATTTTCTCATGTATACATTTTTGTCTGCATTTTTAGTGACTTCTTTTTGATATATTTCCAGCAGCTGAATTACTGCACCAAAAGGTATGAACTCTTTGAAGCACTGGCTACATATTATATACTTGAAACCAGTCCTTTCAAATGAAGCATGGCCATGTCTTTGGAGAGTGATTGTATCTCACTGCTCAGCTTAGCTCAGAGCATTTGCAGCTCCTGATTGCTTTAAAGAAAAGAAAACAGACGGAGAACTTGCGGTTTAGCGATGTCCCCTGTGAGCCTTACAAAATGAACAAAGTACTCTTTTATTTCTTTCCCTGTGTGTACATAGCTGGGAGGGGGCTAGCTATGGAATTAGGCTGTTTGCAGAGCCCTGTGACAACCAGTTTGGCGGGGCCTGGAAATCCGTGGGAAGCGGGGGAGGGGGCTTACGAGGGGGAGGGGAGGACAGTGAGATGCCGTCTGTGGAGTGGGGCCGCTCTGGCCTCGTCCCTCTGAGCCAGGTGTCTGAGCTGCTTTAGAACCTCTTACTCTAGGCCTGGCCCGGGGACAGGAGCTGTGCCCCCTCCCACTCCAGCCCTGCACTATGTAATTCTTTTGATTTTTTATTTATTTACTTTTTTGGTCTCAAAATTCGTGGAGAAATGAAAGAAGCAGCACCTGTCTCTGAAATCGTAGCCTTTAACTGGACTGAGTTTGAATTCTCAACCTTTAGGGAGACCTTGGTGTGGAAATTCCCCGAAGTGTTGTGTCAGAGGCTCTGAGGGGCAGGACACAGTTTGGGAACCTTTTTCCTGCTGCCTTCCTGTTTCTAAGTGCTTCTGGTTTCATGGATATTGCTGTCAGAGCCGATTAATTATGTCTTTTGTCCCTCAGCAAGGCTTAAGGAGAAGGAAATCATTCCTCCATATGAGTTAAAGGCTATACTAATGGGAATTAACTCTGTGGTTTCTCAGGGCTATTTTAATTTATAATTAAAGCTGTATGGCTGGGGATATTAGTGGGAGGTGGGAGTTGCTGACAGCCTTTATTAAGTAGAATATTAAGTTTGGAAGCTCGGAGAGAGCATCTCACTCATCACCACCCCTGTTTTGTTCCATAGATGAGGCAGCCCAAGCACAGGGGAGTGAAGAGCTTTACCTGACACTGTTTAGTCAGAGGATCAACTGGGTTGGAACCCTGGCCTCTTGACAGCCAGTCAGACATTTTTCCATTGTTTCTCGTGTCTTACTACCTCTCATGAACTATCTCCTCCTTTTCCAACAACAGGGTGTGTTTACACATTTTAATTTCTGGCTGTAGCCTTCTTCCCTGTTGTTAGCAATTTGGAAAACACATGAGCCCCTCAAACAGTTTTCACAGTGATTTCTGGCTCAAAAATTTGGCCTTGGTGTTTCTGAACTTGGTCCAAGTAGCTCACTCAGATTTCATTGCAAAGAAACCTCCCACTATTTGATTCTCAAAGGATTGATATTTTGCACTGATCCCCTCCAATCTGTATACTCAAAAGGCTCCTGGATGGAGGGACAAGGTAGGTATTTTTTTTTTTTGTAAGTAATGTTTCATTTAGTCATCTCCTCCCTTTCTCCTGGCTCTTCTCCTTCACTGGCTGGCCCATAGTAGAGTTGGATTGAATGGTGGAGATGGGAAGAATTAATCTTATTGATCATGAGTAATACAACTCTAGGCTCTTTCATAGGGAAGCAGAGGTGGGGGAGGAAACACAGCTGGATACAGTGTAACCTTGTGATTAGATCAGTGGCTTTGGAAGTCAGAAGGCATGAATTTGCAACCTATTGTTTCCTATTAAGCTCTTTGAACTCGTGCTTAATAATACATGACTTACAGGGCTGCCATAAAGATCATTTTTTAAAAAGACAAGACATAAATGGAAATATTGTATAAACCATAAAATGATTTACAAATAATATATTTTTAAGAAAGAAAGAATATAAAGGACTGGGAGTAGAAGTGTTGGTTTTTATGGAAGAGGGGTGCCAGAGGAGAATGGGCTGTGATGTAGCAGTCACAGGAGATGAAGAGGTGGGGATAGTCAGTATATAGTAGACGAATCCTTGTACTTTAAGTGTACATAGAAGCATAAATATATTCCCTTTCCCCGAAGTTCTCTTTTAACATTCTCCTGTTCCTTCTTTTCCTTTGGCACAGTGTTAGAATTCTGTGTACCATATATGAACTTGAATGGTTTGCTTTTTATTAAGCCAGTCAGTGGCTTGGACATGTTTGTTGAGTTCCATAAAACTCCTGTTAAAGCAGTAGTATAGATTTGCCTCACATGTAAAAATAGGTAAGGAAATTCTAAAGAAAAGATTTCAGGGTGTGCTCTGCTTGAATACACTTCAAGGGGACTGATGGAATCCTTTACTACTGGAAAAAAGAACTTAAATACAGCATATCCTTAGGGAAAGCCCAAGTAAATACGGAGTCATATTTTTGAAACTTAGAGGACCAGCTAAAAAAAATTGCCAAGGTCGCCACTGCCCCCCTCCCCCACCCCCTGCCTGTGATTCAATTGTTAGAGGTGAAACCAGAATAGCGAGCTCATGACTGCC
>SJYA01000116.1:54714-67717 GCA_006410615.1 Neotragus moschatus
ACCCCCACCCCCACCCCCACCCCACTGCCTGTGATTCAGTTGTTAAAGGTGAAACCAGAATAGCGAGCTCATGACTGCCAGCCAGGTGTCTCTTGATACTTTGCTTTGCTGACATATTTCATCAGTCAGAACTCTTTGGATGCAAGTGACAGAAAACCAGTGTGGCTTAAATAAAAGTCAACATGACATAGAAAACAATGTACTGGCCCATTTACGTAAAAAGTACAGGAAGAGATCTGACTTCAGGCGTGCCTGAAATGATATCAGTAGGACCAAGTTTCTCTTCATTCCTCTTGGTTTTATCCCGTCTCATAGATGTTTCCCACCCCCCCCCTTGTAGTGGCAAGGAGTTCTAGGTTTCCAGGCTTCAAAACTTCATAACCTCACCACTTTGAGTCCAACAGACAAGAAAGTTTCTCTTCAACAGTTCTAGCAGACTTCCATGACTGACGGTCAGTGGTCCAGACTGGGTGATGTGCACCTCCTGCTTTACGGCCTGAGGGAGGTGGTGCTCTGAGTTGCCAGGCTTAGCCAGGCCCCCACCTGACTTGAGATGGAGCTGACACCAGCTGCATCTCATGGACAGAACTTGGGAGAAGGCGTTTCTTAGAGGACATCAGAGGAAGCAGAGGGACAACCAGCGGAAGGCTGTCGCTGTGAGCTTTTTCTTAGGGCCTTTCTTTGAAATGAATGGGTGTTGGTGTGAAAACTTTCTCTCTTTTTTTTTTTTTTTGTGGAGTTTTAAAAACATTGACAGATGCTTCATAATCAGAATAGTTTCTACTTTTCTTAATGAAAAATGTCCTTGAATTTCTAATGTTTCCTTGGGCTTCCTTGCTGGCTTCAACATTAAAAGAAGTCTGCTTGCAATGCAGGAGACACAGGGTTGATATCTGGGTTGGGAAGATCCTCTGAAGAAGGGAATGGTTACCCATCTAGGATTCTTGCCTGGAAAATTATCACGGACAGAGGAGCCTGATGGGCTACAGTCCATGAGGTTGCAAAAGAGTTGGATATGACTGAATGACTAACATTTACTTACCTTCTTGTGGTGTTCTGCTTTCATAGTTTTATGTTTGGCCTGTAGTTTGACACTGGCAACTTTGGTCATGTACCTACACAGAAGATGTCAAAAATAAAAGTATTAATAGAATGATTATAAAAGTTACTAATCACTTAGAAAATGAATTTAGGAACATTTTAACTTATTAGATACTTTTAATCCATCTCATGAATCCTGTGATTATAGATTCAGTCTGTCTGCCCTCTGATGCCCTCTCTCAACACCTACCGTCTTACTTGGGTTTCTCTTACCTTGGACGTGGGGTAGCTCTTCTGAGCCGCTGCACTACAATCACAGACAACTAGCCAATCTGATCACATGGACCGCAGCCTTGTCTAACTCAATGAAACTAAGCTATGCCATATGGGGCCACCCAAGAGGGATGGATCGTGGTGGAGAAGTCTGATAGAATGTGGTCCACTGGAAAAGGGAATGGCAAACCACTTCAATATTCTTGCCTTGAGAACCCCATGAACAGTATGAAGAGGCAAAAAGTTAGAACACTGAAAGATGAATTCCCCAGGTTGGTAGGTACCCAATATGCTACTGGAGATCAGTGGAGAAATAACTCCAGGAAGAATGAAGTGATGGCGCCAGGGCAAAAACAACACCCAGTCATGGATGTGACTGGTAATAGTAGGAAGGTCTGATGCGATAAAGAGCAATAGTACTTAGGAACCTGGAAGGTGAGGTCCATGAATCAGGGCAAATTGGAAGTGGTCAAACAGGAGATGGCAAGAATGAATGTTGACATTCTAGGAATCGTCGACATTCTAGGAATCAGCAAACTAAAATGGACTGGAATGGGTGAATTTAACTCAGCTGACCATTATATCTACTACTGTGGGCAGGAATCCATTAAAGAAATGGAGTGAGTAGCAATCATAGTCAACAAACGAATCCAAAATGCAGTACTTGGATGCAATCTCAAAAACAACAGAATGATCTCTGTTCCTTTCCAAGGCAAATTATTCAGTCTCATGGTAATCCAAGTCTATGCCCTGACCAGTAATGCTGAAGAAGCTGAAGTTGAATGGTTCTATGAAGACCACCAAGACCTTCTGGAACAAACACCCCAAAAAAGATGTCCTTTTCATTGTAGGGGACTGCAGTCTAAAAGTAGGAAGTCAAGAAACACCTGGAGTAACAAGGAAATTTGGCCTTGGAGTACAGAATGAAGCAGGGCAAAAGCTAATAGAGTTTTGCCAAGAGAATGCATTGGTCATAGCAAACACCCTCTTCCAACAACACAAGAGAAGAATCTACACAGGAACATCACCAGATAGCCAACACTGAAATCAGATTGATTATATTCTTTACAGCCAAAGATGGAGAAGCTCTATACAGCCAACGAAAACAAGACCAGGAGCTGACTGTGGCTCAGATCATGAACTCCTTATTGCCAAGTCAGTTCAGTTCAGTCACTCAGTCATGTCCGACTCTTTGCGACCCCATGAATCGCAGCACGCCAGGCCTCCCTGTCCATCACCAACTCCCAGAGTTCACTCAAACTCATGTCCATTGAGTCAGTGATGGCCATCCAGCCATCCCATCCTCTGTTGTCCCCTTCTCCTCTTTCCCCCAATCCCTCCCAGCATCAGAGTCTTTTCCAATGAGTCAACTCTTCACATGAGGTAGCCAAAGTATTGGAGTTTCAGCTTTAGCATCAGTCCTTCCAATGAAAACCCAGGACTGATCTCTTTTAGAATGGACTGGTTGGATCTCCTTGCAGTCCAAGGGACTCTCTAGAGTCTTCTCCAACACCACAGTTCAAAAGCATCAATTCTACAGCGCTCAGCTTTCTTCACAGTTTAACTCTCACATCCATACATGACCACTGGAAAAACGATAGGCTTGACTAGACGGCCTTTTGTTGGGAAAGTAATATCTATGCTTTTGAATATTCTATCTAGATTGGTCATAACTTTCCTTCCATGCAAAGAAATAGAGGAANACAGCGCTCAGCTTTCTTCACAGTTTAACTCTCACATCCATACATGACCACTGGAAAAACGATAGGCTTGACTAGACGGCCTTTTGTTGGGAAAGTAATATCTATGCTTTTGAATATTCTATCTAGATTGGTCATAACTTTCCTTCCATGCAAAGAAATAGAGGAAAACAATAAAATAGGAAATACTAGAGATCTCTTCAAGAAAATTAGAGATACCAAGGGAACATTTCATGCAAAGATGGGCTTGAAAAGGACAGAAATGGTATGGACCTAACAGAAGCAGAAGATATTAAGAGGTGGCAAGAATACACAGAAGAAATGTACAAAGAAGATCTTCATGACCNCTCATTGGAAAAGACTCTGATGCTGGGAGGGATTGGGGGCAGGAGGAGAAGGAGATGACAGAGGATGAGGTGATTGAATGGCATCACTGACTCAATGGAAATCAGTTTGGGTGAACTCTGGGAGTTGGTGATGGACATGGAGGCCTGGCGTGCTGCAGTTCATGAGGTCGGGAAGAGTCAGACATGACTGAGCAATTGTAGTGAACATGAATCCTTTCTGCACGCTTACTTGGCTTCTTTTATTTCTTGTTGTTGCTTTAGAGTTTTTGGAGTTGGGAGATTCTGAGTAGAGTTGATTACAGTTTCTTATTCAAATCACATACGTAATTTTGTAGAAATATGTTTATTCATATGGCTAGAATGTCACAATTTATTAGTAAGTTATTGAGTGAAAAAAAAAAGGCTTCAAAAAATTTTAAAAAAAGAAAAAAAAGGACCACAATGTCCATGGCAGTTGATAAGTGATACCACTATATAAGTTCTTTTTTGATTTTTCTACTTGCTTCAAGCACTAAAAATGGATAAAAATAGTTAAATACACACATATAAACATTTTCTGTGACTTTCCCATCCACTAAAAAAATTTAGATTAACCGTGTTGCAAAGGCAGAATTTGAAACTAGTTTTAATGAGTTGTAGTCACTGCCAATTATTAATTTTTTAGTAAGGTTTGGCGGTTTAAATGTTCTATAGAGTTCCAAATGTAATGTATATTAAATAGCAAATATTAAATCAATGAAAGTGTATTTTAGTGGCAATTTTCACCCATTAAGTTCACACAAATGGGATCACAAAACACTCAAAAGACTCCTGCTTTGGGGCAGCTGAGCCTGGAGTTCCTGCTAGCTTTCTTGAGGAGCTAGCAATGCGGTCTTGCAAGTTACACCTACTTTGTGAGCTACACCTACTTTCCTTCTGGCTACACTGCATGAGGTTTGGCTGAGCTGGTTTCTAAGGTCCCTTTCAGTTACTACTTCCTCGGTGAGCACCTGGCCTCTGGCTCAGCTAATTCTGGTTGTGGCTAAGGTTGGCTTTGTTGCATAGTGGTTGTTCCCCCTGCCTCTGCCCTACTGACTCCATTACCTCTGCCTCCATTACGTCTCAATTTTGAAATCTTTTGCTCTGATTCTGGAAGCCAGAGCAGGCACTTCCTTCAGTCTCAGACTCTCGGGAATTCAGGAAGTGGGGTGTATGACGAAGGCGTCACTCGTGTTTACCGAGGGCCTGTGCACAGCTCAGAGGCAGCTTACTGCCTGCTCTGCAGCAGCAAACAGATGCCAGGGGAGGTCAGACATGCCAGTAATTAACCAAAGTAGGGGACACACAGCCTGGTGACCATAGTGTTCAATTACTTATCTTTGTGTTCTTGTTTAATCGTTTAAACTGAGTCCCCTCCTCTTAAAAAAACACCTACCCAGCAGAGCTCGTCATCCAAACATACAACTGTAAGTCCTACTGCTACTCACCCTAGCAGCAGAAGTGAGTCACTTACTCCAACGTCCTCATCTCTCCCTTCATCTGATTAAAAGGAAGGGCCAAATGAGGGTCAGGTATGTGTGCGTATGTTTTAACTATGTACAGATGCACCTTATTTTTTTTCATCTTCCCATCCCACTAATCTTTCTTGGATTAAAAATCAACAGAGTAAAATAAGGACTGAAATAAAAAATAAAAAAGAATTAAAGAATAAAAAACCAAATCATAAGATCAAGTTAGTAAGGAAAAATTAGCATGAATACAGACAAGGCTCTCCTTAATTTTGAATAACCTAAAATGTTTTTAATATAAATCATGAATATACTTTTGTAGGAAATAGTTACTACTGATATTACTGAAAATTATTTCTAGTTCATAAAAGTATTCTTATTAAAAACATAATATATACATATATGCAAAATTGAATACATGGATATATATAGAAATGAATATGCCATGCTTAGTTGCTCAGTCGTGTCCAAAACTTTGCGATCCCATGAACTGTGTCATGCCAGACTTCTCTGTGCATGGGGATTCTCCAGGTAAGAATGCCGGAGTGGGTTGCCATGCCCTCCTCCAGTGATCCCCTCGTCCCAACTCAGGGATCAAACCCAGGTCACCCTCATAGCAGGCGGATTCTTTACCATCTGAGCCACCAGTGAAGCCCAAAATGAATATGTGTATAAATAAGTAAATGCATAAAAAGACTGGAATGATGCACACCAAGCCAAAGTTATCATTCCAGGAAAGGGACATGAAATGGGGCAAGTGGGGATTTTGGACGAAAATATTTTTGATGTATTTCAGTACTGAGTTTAAAAAAAATTGGTGAGTATATCTAACTATATAACTAGAATACTTAAAAATCTTTGTAGTATGGCATATTGGGTGGGGAGAGGGCAGGGAGGGTTGTCTCCATAATCATTTGTTTTCTGTCCTGTTTTATAGTTGGTTGCATGGGTGATTTTATCTTGGTGGGATGGGACTCATCTTCAGCCTGAGGGGGTGGGAGAAGCAGCCAGGTTTAGCCAAGTGTCTGTGTGCTTAGTGCCTCAGTTGTGCCCGGCTCTTTGTGACCCTTTGGACTGTAGCCGGCCAGGCTCCTCTGTCCATGGGATTTTTCAGGTAAGAATACTGGAGTGAGTTGCCATTTTTCTCCTCCAGGGGATCTTCAATCGAACTCTTGTCTCCTGTGTCTCCTGCATTACAGGTAGATTCTTTACCCGCTGAGTCTTTGCAGAAGTCAGGTGGGGGTGGGGTAAGAGGAAGTGGGGAGTTAGGAGGAGAAAATCATTTGCTCTGACTCTGGAAGCCAGAGCGGGTACTTCCTCCTGGAGCCAGAGAAAAGGTACATAAGGTTGTGGTTAGGGGAGCGAGGAAGAATGACCATCAGGGAGCCTAAGAGAAGCGCTGGCAAGAGCTTTAGGAACCTCTGCTAGTTGTGGTTCCATTAATGAATAGGCACAGCTCTGGTCGTTTATTTTCACCAGCACTTACTGACTGCCTTTACAAAAGTCTAAGTTGCTTTAATAGGACAGATGACAAAGTGTTACACACCTGTGGGTTTTCCTTCGTGCCAGCCTTGCTTGGTTTTCCCTGGCTTTATTTTGTGATCAGAAAAGGAGTTGGAATTCTGGAAAGTTGCTTTCGCCAAATACTGGGAACAAAGGGAACTTTGTTATGCACATCAGCTCTTGGAGGCATTTAACTCACCAGCTCTGATCTCTGCCTTGCTCTGGTTAGCACTGTGTTTCTCTCTCTGTGGAGGGGCAAACCTTCTGGAGAAGCCAGACCCACTGCCTGTGTACTCGGCTCTGGTTACACAAGTAAGCTCAGTCTGGTCAGAGGCTGGTCCTAAGTGGCACCCATAATGAGTCCACAAAAGGGAGACAAGCTTTGTTACTATGTTTGCCTGACCCCTGGCTACATGGACACATTACAGTTTCTAAGATCTCCATGGCCAGATCATAAATGTAGTCCTCCAGAGTGGTGTTGACTTAAACAGTCAGGAACTGGGAATGACAGTCACCTTTCTGTTATCACCTTCCCTCCTGCAATTGAACTTTCCTGAAAAGTGACCAGCATGGGCTGGTTTGAGTCCTGCCTGAGTGGCCGAGGCCTGGAGCACAGAAACCAGTCTTGAAACTTGTTCCCTGATGGTGGATTGGTTTTCCCCCAGGACAGCGGTAACTTTGAGCCCTGTAAGGCGCTATTAGAAAAAGCTCCAGCGGTGATGTGTTAAAGGACCTTCTGCTGGGGTGAGAAAATGTTTGGGGGATTTCTTGGGCCCTGGGGGGTACCAGCTCCCCGTGTGGAGGAGGTGGGAGCCCTGTGTGCTGTCCCTGAAGGCCTGGGGACTGAAAGCATCAGGCGGCCAATGTGGGCATGTGGCTGCTGCTCTCTTCATTTTTTGTCTCCTTCTGTTTCCCTTGACAGGGCAATTTGGTTTTGATGCTGTGCCAGCAATCTTCTGACAATGAGCTACTGGAACTTGGAGAAAAGGAACTGTGTGCAGTACCGCAGGCATTTTCTGGTGGACAACAGTCCGTTTCATGGTGAGTTGCCTTTTCTACTCCTGTGGCTGGATCTTTTGTTTCTGACAGCACTTTTATTCCAGCGCTCTGGATGCAAATGTGGTATAATTATTGGGTTGAACCAAGAGCTTGAGTTAACTTGCTGATGAAAAATTACCCAAGAAGCCCCACAGGAGTCCTTGCCCACAATTGGAATTGGCATGCCTCACCTCAACAACCACAACCGCATCATCACTTTCTGTGTTGAAACTTAATGTCAGGGCCTTTCCTCCTCTTGCATGCTATCAACTCCAGTCACATTCCTTCCTTTCGGATGTTTGAAATTTGAGGGGCTAGACCCACAGGTAGTATTCAGTTAATATTGGTGGATCATCAGTCAGGGCTTATAACAAGCCTGGTGTGTGCGTTCCATCAGGCATTGTACAAAACCGGGCAGGTCATGGCATGTAACCGTAACAGGGTGGACGAGTGCGGCTGTAAATCAGAATGGTCAACATTAGTCATTTTCATGTAACAGGGTGGACGAGTGCGGCTGCAAATCAGAATGGTCAACATTAGTCATTTTCATGACAAACTAAGATGAATTGCCATTACCCTGCTGCTGTATTTGTCTTGTGATAGACGGTTAGGGGTAAGCTCTGTCAGTCCTGATATCAGGATTCCTATGGGTGAAATTGACTCAAGAGTTGAGAGGCGTGTGTTGGCGGGATTTTGGGAGTGATCTCCATCAAGAGCTAGTGGAACTGTAGCGAGAAGAGAGATTTCACGAGTCGAGTGCTGCTGAACAGAATCCTTAACCTAACCTGCTTCTACTTTGTCAGTTTGGTTTTTCTTCCTCAAGTTAGTGCAGACATAATGTTTTTTATTGCTTCAGATTAACTTTAAGATAAAGTTAATCTTAACTCTACTTTGTCAAAGCATGCTTTGCCATGTTTTTTTCACGTTCATTATACCACCTTGCTATGGAACTTTGCTAGATAGCTGCTAAGTCACTTCAGTCGTGTCCGACTCTGTGCGACCCCATAGACAGCAGCCCACCAGGCTCCCCTGTCCCTGGGATTCTCCAGGCAAGAACACTGGAGTGGGTTGCCATTTCCTTCTTCAATGCATGACAGTGAAAAGTGAAAGTGAAGTCGCTCAGTTGTGTCCAACTCTTAGCGACCCCATGGACTGCAGCCTACAGGCTCCTCCGCCCACGGGATTTTCCAGGCAAGAGTACTGGAGTGGGGTGCCATTGCCTTGGATGCCTTCATTTACTGGTTAAGAAAGGGAGGAAGAGAGGAAAAGACAAGCCCAAGTTGGCATAACCAGTTATTAGCAAAGTCAGAGCTAAAATTTTAGCCTCTACCCAAGGCTGACTTTCTCTCAGCGTGATATCGGTGAAGACCTCTTAGCAAAGGAGATGAAAATATTGTAACTTAACACTTGGGCACTGAGTTCTGTTTTGTTTTCCTGTGAGCCTCATCTAAGGACCCTGTTCCTAGCTTCATCTCTCACACAGTGTTTGCTGTTAAAAATTTACAAATCTGTTTGCTGTTACAAAGTGTGGTGTTTTCTGTTACAAATTTACTTGTAATAAAGAATATAATCAAGGAAACACAGGTGTTAGAAAAATTGCATTCTTTTTCCAAGTTTTGTGCCAGTTTGTAGAATACCTTTGTCTAGACATCTAAAGGCTATAACAACTTAAAAACAATTTTCTATGTATTTTTATAGTTGTGTTACCACTTAGTGAATTACCGTATTGCTGGTAGTTATGCTGATGGCTTGAGAAACATAGTCCTACAGGACCCTTTTAACACCTTTGCCATAGTTATTATTCATCCCACTTTATGGATGGGGAAAGAGGTTTGCGGACCGTTGCAAAGTTGGTGATCTAAAATCAAATTCATATCTGCTTAACTCCAGAACCCCACTGTTTTCTTCCAGGCTCCATCTCCATTTTAACAGAGCAATTAACACTCTGAGAGGTTGAAGTTCTATTCGGCAGTGTTTGCTCCACTATTAACTAACCCTATCTGATCTTGACCAAGTTATATAATCCTTCGATCTCAGTTTTCTCCTCTGTGAAATGAGTATGCCATTCTCCGTAATTTTTTAGGTTCTTTCCAGTTCTAGGTTCCAAGATTCCACTGAAGTATTTCTGAGGATTACACTTGTATGTGTTTCGTGAGCTGTCTTGTCTCTAAACTTGAGATACACAAGGGGGCAGCAGAATACTTAAAATATGAGTTGGTTCCTCCTTACATTGACAAATTGCTCTTTTGAGAGGATTTAGAGTTGGACTGTGAAGAAGGCTGAGCATCAAAGAATTGATGCTTTTGAGCTGTGGTGTTGGAGAAGACTCTTGAGAGTCCCTTGGACTGCAAGGAGATCCAACCAGTCCATTCTGAAGGAGATCAGCCCTGGGATTTCTTTGGAAGGACTGATGCTAAAGCTGAAGCTCCAGTACTTCAGCCACCTCATGCGAAGAGTTGACTCATTGGAAAAGACTCTGATGCTGGGAGGGATTGGGGGCAGGAGGAGAAGGGGTCGACAGAGGATGAGATGGCTGGATGGCATCACTGACTTGATGGGCGTGCGTCTGAGTGAACTCCAGGAGTTGGTGATGGACAGGGAGGCCTGGCGTGCTGCAATTCATGGGGTCGCAAAGAGGAGGACACGACTGAGCGACTGACTTGATAGCAAATCTTCTCAAGATTAAAAGGATTAAAACCAATTAGAATTATGATTCGCTTCATTTATAGTAAAGGAGTAGCCTTAAGTATTTCTGATAGTATAAAGTATCATTTTGGATCTCTGTGCCAAAGGCTGTGCAATTCAGGAAAGTATGATGCTTCTGCTCTTGCTGTGTATTTACCTCTGCAGAAAAGTAATGCCTGTGAAGACAGAAGTTTATTTAACTTAATGGAGAATTGTGAGGAGTCTTAGTATATTTTAAGCCAAGGGCGCACTAGTGATATCATTTTTATAGAGAATGTCTGAACATTTCTGAGAAAAGATGGAGGACAGCACGTGTTGAGTTAGAAAGGTCAGATTTCTTTTAGAGGCGCTTCTCCAGGTCTGCTGGTAACTCTCCTTTACAAAACCAAGGCAAACAAAAGGAAACAAAATCCCATTCATTATAAACAGAAAAGAACCATTTCCTCTGCAAGATAATAGACTTTTAGAATATGCATACTTAAGTAGTATTCCCAGGAGAAAAGAGCCACTTTAAAACAAGGACTAGGTGGGCTGCTCTGGTGGCTCAGTGATAAGGACTCCACCTTGAATGATGGAGATCTGGGTTGGGAAGACCTCCTGGAGGAGGACATGGCAACCCACTCCAGTATTCTTGCTAGGAAAATCCCATGGACGGAGAAGCCTGGCAGGCTATGGTTCATGGGGTCGCAAAGAGTGGGATATGACTAAAGCCACTCAGTTTTGTTCAGTAGCTCAGTTGTGTCCAACTCTTTGCGATGCCATGGACTGTGGCATGCCAAAGCTTCCCTGTCCATCACCAACTCCCGGAGCTTACTCAGACTCATATCCATCCAGTTAGTGATGCCATCCAACCATCTCATTCTCTGTCATCCCCTTCTCCTCCTGCCCTCAATCTTTCCCAGCATCAGGGTCTTTTCCAGTGAGTCAGTTCTTCACATCAGGCGACCAAAGTATTGGAGTTTCAGCATCAGGCCTTCCAGTGAATATTCAGGACTGATTTCCTTTAGGATTGACTGGTTTGATCTCCTTGCAGTCCAAGGGACTCTCAAGAGTCTTCTCCAACACCACAGTTCAAAAACATCAGTTCTTTGGCACTCAGCTTTCTTTATGGTTCAACTCTCACATTCATACATGACTATTGCAAAAACCATAGCTTTGACAAGACGGACCTTTGTTGGCAAAGTAATGTCTCTGGTTTTTAATATGCTGTCTAGGTTTGTCATAGCTTTGCTTCCAAGGAGCAAACGTCTTTTAGTTTCGTGGCTGCAGTCACCATCTGTGATTTTGGNGGTTCAACTCTCACATTCATACATGACTATTGCAAAAACCATAGCTTTGACAAGACGGACCTTTGTTGGCAAAGTAATGTCTCTGGTTTTTAATATGCTGTCTAGGTTTGTCATAGCTTTGCTTCCAAGGAGCAAACGTCTTTTAGTTTCGTGGCTGCAGTCACCATCTGTGATTTTGGAGCCCAAGAAAATAAAGTCTGTCACTGTTTCCATTGTTTTCCTATCTATTTGCCATGAAATGATGGGACAGGATGCCATGATCTTCACTGTTTGAATGTTGAATTTTAAGCTAACTTTTTCACTCTCCTCTTTCACTTTCATCAAGAGGCTCCTCAGCTCCTCTTTGCTTTCTGCCATAAGGGTAGTGTCATCTGCATATCTGAGGTCATTGATATTTCTCCCGACAATCTTGATTCCAACTTGAGTTTCATCCAGCCTGGAATTTTGCATGATGTACTCTGCATATAAGTTAAATAAGCAGGGTGACAATATACAGCCTTGACGTACTCCTTTCTCAATTTGGAACCAGTTCATTGTTCCATGTCTGGTTCTAACTTTTGCTTCTTGACCTGCATACAGATTTCTCAGGAGGCATGTTAGGTAGTCTGGTATTCCCATCTCTTTCAGAATTTCCCACAGTTTGTTGTGATCCACACAGTCAAAGGCTTTGGCATAGTCAATAAAACAGAGGTAGATGTTTTCCTGGAACTCTCTAAAGCCACTGACCACCTGCAAGCTCTCACATAGCTTCAGTTCAGTTCAGTTCACTCAGTCGTGTCCGACTCTTTGCGACCCCATGAATTGCAGCATGCCAGGCCTCCCTGTCCATCACCAACTCCTGGAGTTCACTCAAACTCATGTCCATTGAGTCGGTGATGCCTATCCAGCCATCTCATCCTCTATTGTCCCCTTCTCCTCCTGCCCCCAATCCCTCCCAGCATCAGAGTCTTTTCCAATGTGTTAACTCTTCTCATGAGGTGGCCAAAGTACTGGAGTTTCAGCTTTAGCATCATTCCTTGCAAAGAACACCCAGGACTGATCTCCTCTGGAATGGACTGGTTGGATCTCCTTGCGGTCCAAGGGACTCTCAAGAGTCTTCTCCAACACCACAGTTCAAAAGCATCAATTCTTTAGCGCTCAACCTTCTTCACAGTCCAACTCTCACATCCATATATGACCACTGGAAAAACCATAACCTTGACTAGACAGACCTTTGTTGGCAAAGTAATGTGTCTGTTTTTGGATATGCCATTTAGGTTGGTCACATAGCTTACAGGTGGGTTATAGAGGTCAATAAAAGTAAAAATAAAAATGTAACATTTGTATACTGTTTCACAGTTCATAAAGTGCATTCATAGCCTCCTTTTCTGAATATAGAGGAAATGAGTTCTCATTGGAACAATGTAGAAAATTACCCACAATCCCACAAACCAAAGAGTAACACTAACTTTCAGTTTCTGTCCAGTCTTTTATCTTTTCTAAATTTTGCAACAATCCTGTTCTAGGAATAGAATATTTGGAACAGGTAGGAAATGGTGGATGCTGGCTAACAGTAATAAGCTGGTTGAATTGACTTAATTCTGTGTCAGTGAGAAGAAGACCTCTGGTAGGAATTATGATGAGGTTTTTTTTTTTTTTTT
>SJYA01000116.1:67933-155023 GCA_006410615.1 Neotragus moschatus
CAGTTCAGTTCACTCAGTCGTGTCCGACTCTTTGCGACCCCATGAATTGCAGCATGCCAGGCCTCCCTGTCCATCACCAACTCCTGGAGTTCACTCAAACTCATGTCCATTGAGTCGGTGATGCCTATCCAGCCATCTCATCCTCTATTGTCCCCTTCTCCTCCTGCCCCCAATCCCTCCCAGCATCAGAGTCTTTTCCAATGTGTTAACTCTTCTCATGAGGTGGCCAAAGTACTGGAGTTTCAGCTTTAGCATCATTCCTTGCAAAGAACACCCAGGACTGATCTCCTCTGGAATGGACTGGTTGGATCTCCTTGCGGTCCAAGGGACTCTCAAGAGTCTTCTCCAACACCACAGTTCAAAAGCATCAATTCTTTAGCGCTCAACCTTCTTCACAGTCCAACTCTCACATCCATATATGACCACTGGAAAAACCATAACCTTGACTAGACAGACCTTTGTTGGCAAAGTAATGTGTCTGTTTTTGGATATGCCATTTAGGTTGGTCACATAGCTTACAGGTGGGTTATAGAGGTCAATAAAAGTAAAAATAAAAATGTAACATTTGTATACTGTTTCACAGTTCATAAAGTGCATTCATAGCCTCCTTTTCTGAATATAGAGGAAATGAGTTCTCATTGGAACAATGTAGAAAATTACCCACAATCCCACAAACCAAAGAGTAACACTAACTTTCAGTTTCTGTCCAGTCTTTTATCTTTTCTAAATTTTGCAACAATCCTGTTCTAGGAATAGAATATTTGGAACAGGTAGGAAATGGTGGATGCTGGCTAACAGTAATAAGCTGGTTGAATTGACTTAATTCTGTGTCAGTGAGAAGAAGACCTCTGGTAGGAATTATGATGAGGTTTTTTTTTTTTTTTTTTATTTCCCACTTGTCTGTCCTTTGCCCTGATTTTTAGTGAGTCTATTGACTCGAAAGGGATTATAAGCCTATCAAAGAAGCCAATTGCTAGAGGCTTTTTCTAGTTGGTTTTTGTTTCTAATTTGTTTGATATAGAGAAAAAACTTGGGCAAAGAATAATTTGTGTAGTATGCACCTTGCTTTAATGGCTTATATTTTCGTAAATTGTTCTCATTTGAAAATGACCTGTATCCTCAGCTCTTTCTCTTGGCTTTGTGAATTGCTTCATTCTTTTCTGACTTGGGACACAGATTCGTAAACCAATTGTCAGTGTATTTGCTGTTTAACATATATAATTTCCAATGCACATAAGCTTTTTCAAACGTTTGAGTTTCTTCAAGTCACCTTGGAGGTGACTTAATTTTTATTTCTAGCATTGTTTGTTATAATTGTGATATTGGAAAAGCAACATAAGTAGGATTCTTATTTGGCTGTAGAATTTGTAGTTACCTTTGCACTGGCAAAAAGCAGCATGTCCTTTTGGGTGGAGGTGGGGGGGGGTTGGGGTGTGTGTTGCTAAGTCCTTCCTGACCATAGAGAGACCAGTAGCAAGGACTGACAGGTTTTTAGGAAAAATGTCATTTATTCACAGAAGAGTGGAGAGGTTTACCTCACTGGAATTCCATCCTGTCAGATCTTGCCTGGTAAATATGCAAGGAGAATGAAGTTATACAGAAGTGAATTAGGGTTCTTATTCATTTAGGCCAGTTTATTAGCAAGTTATGACTTAAGCAGCCTACCTGCTTTAGGGGTTTGGGGCATTACTACCTTTTTTTTATTTTTTATTTTTTATTAGAGTGTCATTCCTTTACTGAGTCAAAGCCTAGCTTTTCCAGCCAATGACTGATATAAACATTCTCTTCTGGGTCCAGAAAAATACCAGTTCATAGAGAATACCTATTAATGCAATGATAGTCAAGATATTGTGGGCATCATTAAGATCAAAAGCATTATTTCTTGGAGAGGAACACTGCTGCTGCTAAGTCGCTTCAGTCGTGTCCAACTCTGTGCTACCCCATAGACAGCAGCCCACTAGGCTCTGCCGTCCCTGGGATTCTCCAGGCAAGAACACTGGAGTGGGTTGCTATTTCCTTCTCCAGTGCGTGAAAGTGAAGTGGCTCAGTCGTGTCCGACTCTTCGCAACCCCATGGACTGCAGCCCACCAGGCTCCTCCGCCCATGGGATTTTCCAGGCAAGAGTACTGGAGTGGGGTGCCATTGCCTTCTCCAGGAGAGGAACACTACATGGAAAAAATTTCAAAGACAAGTTGAGACAAAGAGTTAAAAAAAAAAAAAAAAAAAAGCCTTACAGGAGAGAATGTATAATATACATAAATGTTGTAAATTTAATAGAACTAATTTTGGAAGCAGCTTTGCCCAGTGGATTCCTCTTTAGCCCCATACTCAGGCAGAAAGCCTGGAGGACAGGTTTGTAGTGTTAAGGGCATCTTGCAAATAACCAGAGGTGGTGAGGACTCAGCAAAGAGATCGAGGCCTCTTGCAGGGGTCACCCTCCCACTGGGTTGCTGTGAACTTTGTGCTTTGGACCAAGTCAGCAAATGCTGCTATTTAGGACAGATGACCTCTAAACATCTTCCTAAGTATTAAAATGTCAAGAAATGCTTGTTTCCCCACCTCCCCTCCTCAGGCCACTTTTAAATAGAGGCTGTTTGAGGAATTTGCTATGAATTAACTGACCATCATCGACTCAATAGACATGAGTTTGAACAAACTCATGGGAGATGGTGAGGGACAGGGAAACCTGGCATGCTGCAGTCCATGGGGTTGCAAAGAGTTGAACATGACTGAACAGCAGCAACCAACCAAATTGGTCTATGTACTTATTCCTCGCTTGGGACAAGTAAGAGTTCGCCATTTAGGCCTTAACAAAAGTAGACACTTGTGTGTAGTTGGACATAAACTTATTGTGAGCTGGAGAGGCAGACTTACTTTATAACCTTTTGGTCACATGATATTCTTCCTTCATCTCTTGGAGACAGAAAATTCTCAAAACCTCAGTGAAATGCTTTTTATATCAAAATTCAAAATTCATTCTTTTTACTCCTTTCCCCCCTTCTTTTTTCTTTCTTCATGATGGGCATTCCATTTATAACTTGTTTATTGAGCATTCTCAATTTATTGTAGTGTATACACAAAGTTGTTTTATTTTTCACCAATTACTAAAACAGCTTCCCTGGTGGCTCAGATGGTAAAGAATCTGCCTGCAATGCAGGAGACCTGGGTTTGATCCCTGGGTTGGGAAAATGCCCTGGAGAAAGGACTGACAATCCACTCCAGTATTCTTGCCTGGAAAATCCCATGGACAGAGGAACCTGATGGGCTACTGACCATGGAATCACAACGAGTTGGACACGACTGAGCAACTAACACTAACATACACAAAATTGTTTTATTTTTCACCAAATACTACTTTGAAAAATAATCTTTGCAACATCTTGGGCAAATTCTATTAATACTGTTTGGCTACTTTTGGTTATTGAGGTGCTGTGTGCTCATGCGTGCTTAGTTGCTCCCGACTCTTTGTGACCCTGTAGACTGTAGCCTGCCAGGCTGCTCTGTCCGTGAATTTCTCTGGGCAAGAATACTAGAGTGGGTTCCATTTCCTACTCCAGGAGATCTTCCTGACCCAGGGATTGAACCCAAGCCTTCTGTATCTCCTGCATTGGCAGGTGGGTTCTTTACCACTGTGCCACCTGGGAAGCCTAGTTGAGGTCTAGTCAAATTTGAAATGTTAAAGTCAAACTCCTTTAAATCCTGTCTCCTCCCTTACCCCTGGCTTGGGGCTGAGGGTGGGCATTCTTCTGGCTCTGCTTCCCCTTGAAGAAGAATTCAAAATCTCAGATTTTGTTACTAGGAAGAGAGATGGGGGAAGCAAAGGCCTTTGAGCCATACCCCAGCCCGTTTCTCATTGGTGGTGAGATGATCAAGACTCTGGTTCCGTCTTCTGTGAATACTTGGTTTCACCCTGACCCCTCTGTCACTTAGGACTCTGCAAAGAGGACCTGCTGTCTTCCTTCAGGCCCACCCAATGTCCATTTCTAATTCCCTCTAGCTGAGGCCTGGCTTCCCTTGCCCTGAGGACTCTTGGTGAGGGGTGTGGGTGACTGCCTGGTCCCTGCCCCTTTTCTTATCTCCATGTTTCTGCACGTGGATTTCTGCGGGCTCTGGAGGATGGGCCGGGTATGAAGTTGCTCCTTTCCTTCTCCCAGACCTGCTGACCTCTGTCTCTGTCTCTTCTCACACTGTTATGGGAGCTACCCCCATAAGCCTTAGGAAGCCTCTCTGAATTATCTGAATTATTTTCACAGAGACACTACTTTTCCAACAAAGGTCCATCTAGTCAAAGCTATAGTTTTTCCAGTAGTCATGTATGGATGTGAGAGTTGGACTATAAAGAAAGCTGAGTGCCGAAGAATTAATGATTTTGAACTGTGGTTTTGGACTGCAAGGAGATCAAACCAGTCTATCCTAAAGGAAATCAGTCCTAAAAATTCATTGGAAGGCTTAATGCTGAAGCTGAAACTCCAATACTTTGGCCGCCTGATGCGAAGAACTGACTCACTGGAAAAGACCCCGATGCTGGGAAAAATTGAGGGCAGGAGGAAAAGGGGATGACAGAGAATGAGATGGTTGGATGGCATCACGAACTGGATGGATATGAGTTTTAGCAAGCTCCCGGAATTGGTGATGGACAAGGAAGCCCGGTGTGCTGCAGCCCATGGGGTAGCAAGGAGTCGGACTCGACTGAGTGACTTAACTGAAATGAGCTCTTCCCCAGCTTGTCTCTGGGAATGACTGGTGCTCTGATTTTAATTCTTAGAGTACTGTCTGTGCTGTTCCATGTGCCTCTTGCCTGGAAAATCCCATGGACAGAGGAGCCTGGTGGGCTGCAGTCCACGGGTTCGCTGAGGGTCCGACACAACTGAACGACTTCAGTTTCACGCATTGGCGAAGGAAATGGGCAACCCACTCCAGTGTTCTTGCCTGGAAAATCTGTGGGGTTGCACAGAGTCGGACACGACTGAAGCGACTTAGCAGCAGCAGCAGCAGGCTGTACACGTAATAGGGACTCAGGTCATGTGATTTTGAATAGCTGGAATCCCATCCTCCTTACCCCTGGCAGTTCTCCTTGGTCCTCTCTAGAGCCGTGTCAGGCCAGTCTGTGTCCACTAACATTTTGGATTCAAGTGATATCCTTTTCCCAAAGGTACTGGTGTTCTTTATTGTGCTTGCTTCTTGCAAGATTGTGTATCTGAACTAATCAGAACCAAACAACGATCAGATTTATAAAAATCTATGGTGAGATGTCTCAGCATCTTTCCCCCATTGGGAATCTGACTCAGTGGACTTCTTAGGGGGGGTGACTGGACCCACTCTGTTCTCTTTTGTCATGCTTTCCGTGTCAAGGTCATTCACATTCTGTAATGATGTAGGGCATGAAAAGACCCAAGTGGAGTGTGTGTGAAAATGTCAAATTGAAGATCTGGACACCTTGGGAAGCCCTGGTGGATAAGAAGTGAACAGTGTTCAGTCTTTGAAGCTTTAGTTGTTGTCTGCAATGAGCCTGTTGAGTTAAGTGATATCCTTGGCTGGCCTTTCCTGATAATTTCTCAAATTTTCTCAAACCTCTGGTCACTGGGAGACCAGCCAAGCAGGCAGGGTACTGATTGTTTTATTCCTTTATGCTTGGGAATACCAGTTTTCCACTTATTAAGTTAGAAAGAAATATCTAATAAACAGTCAACTTTAACTTCTGATTTGCAGACTTCTCACGTTTTAAATGGTTACTTATGAGAATTATGTCCCCTTAGACCTGTGTTACAAATTTAAGCCTTTGTTGTTTCAGCTGCATTTCCATAATTATAATTAATTTTCCTTTGCTTTCGCATCTTCCCCATTGTCTTTCCTACTCTGTGCCTAATGTATGCGCAGAGATTGATGGCTTTCCACAAGTAGATTCAGGGTTCATCCCGGGCAGCATAATTATTTAATTTAGTTATACAAAAGATCCATATTTTTTTTCTTTGACCAAAGTGATAATTATTAGTGATTGCATTTATAATCACAAACAGAGATTGAAGATTCCAGTTTGGTCCTTTACTCTGTGTGTACATGAAAAGTCACCCATTTGACTGTTGATAGTTTATATGTTTTTTAGGGCTCGTTCCTTGAAGCAGGTATGTTTGGGGTTATTATAAGTGCAAACTGTTGATTTCAAAGGGATATTCAGATTTTTAAAAAATTGGAAGCCCATAGCCTAGTGTATTTTTCACCCACTCTTGTAGCTTTTCCCATCTCTACATCCATAGCTCCCATCACCGTGTCCCTGGCTTAGATGGCTCCTCTTCTGCATCACGCTCAGATGTCTGTCTTCCTACCTGATGGCTCCACTGATGCCTGCGGGTCCTCACAGTCAGTATGTCTGGAGCAAAATTGCCTCTTCTCACCGGTACCTGACTGCCCTGCCAGTCTTCTCTTGCTTCCCCTCCTTCTTTGTACCACAGCTGTGCTGACTTTTACATTCCTTGCCCACAAAATTAACTCCTTCTTTGCTTGGCTGGCTGCCACCCCATCCTTCAGAGCCCAGATGAAGGGTCTTCTCCAGAGAGGTTTATACTGACTTCCCAGACCAGATCACTTCCCCTTTTATGCTCCCCTATCACCCCGTATTGCTGCCTCATAAGTAAAACAGTGCTGTGATAACCAGTTTAATTTCTGTCCTCCTTGTATTCTAACTCCCAGGGTAGCAGAGACTGTTGTGACTTGTATCTCCAGTACACAGAGTGGCACTGTATGTGCATGCTTGTGTGCTAAGTCACTTCAGTCGTGTCTGACTCTTTGTGACCCTATGGACTGTAGCCTGCTAGGCTCCTCTGTCTGTGGGATTCTCCAGGCAAGAATACTGGGGTGGGTTGCTGTGCCTTCCTCCAGGGGATCTTCCCAACCCGGAATTGAATCCTCATCTCCTGCATTGCAGGATTCTTTACCGGTGAGATGTTTAATAAAATGTTGCTGAATGAATTTACTCATTTTAATAGGGGAGATAAGAACCACCTGTTTCATTATTTTTTGCACTCTTAAGTTTGGCCTATAATCTTTGTTCCGTGGAATGCATCAGTTCTCCTGCCGCATGCTCTCTTCTCCCCTTCACCCATGCTTTTGGCTTGGAGAACAAAAGAATACATCTAATACACATATATCATTCCCGGGACTGAGAAGGAAAAGGCCGGTCTGCTGAGAATCCTAGTATGCTCTAGAAAAGATGATTGCAAATGTGTAATGCCTCAAAGTGGAAGAGGATGAATCCATTTCTTCAGAAGAATTTCTTAGATGTTTTGAATTCATTTAATAATACCCTCAAGAATTTCCCTGTTGGTTATATATGCTGTGACAGAAGTTGGTGGACAGCCAAATGGACAGCGATTTAATCTCTCTTTGGCTTCCAGTTGGCACAGTGGTAAAGAATCTACCTGCAATACAGGTGACTAGGGTTCAATGTGTCAGGAAGATCTCCTTAAAACCCACCAGAATCTACTTGGTTGCCCCCACTGGAATTATGTGCAGAGTTCTGAAAATTCCCCCAGGCCCACTCCTGTGGGAAGGAAATGGCAACCCACTTCTTGCCTGGGAAGTTCCATGGACAGAGGAACCTGGTGGGCTACAGTCCATGGGGTCGCAAAGAGTTGGCCACGACTGAGCACATCAGCACAGTACAACTATGGAAATAGAGGTTTTGTTCATGTAAAAATAACAGTTAAAAGCTGTTTAATTGCAGTGTTTTGCATACTATTAAAATTCTCTGCTGCTTGGGTCTGGAAAGTCTTCAGGCACAGAAGTGAGTGTTATCTGTGGGCTAATTCTTACCCCAGAGAGCAGAGAATAGATCTGTACCAAAACCAAAGCACCGGTTTCCTCAGTAAGGGAGGAGGAAAGGAGGCCTGGGGGTGCATGGTGAGAATAATCAAGCACCACAGAGCTTCTTTAAAAGTTAAGAGATGCACTTTTATTTCAGATTTACACACAAGACAATGGTGAGCATCCAGGCCTTTCACCCGAGAATCTCAGGCAACGTGAGAGTACGATTCTGACTTCTAGGTAGCAAAGTTATCCCAAGAATCATACCTACTTGGGTAGAATAAATATAGAATCTGTGAAAACATTTTTTTTTGGTCGAATTTTGTCTTGTCCATATTCCTTTCTTGGTCAGAAGGTGTGACTGACATATAACAGTGATTTCAGAACTTCTTGTATTTAAATGTAGAAGATAGTGACTTATTCCCAATTAAAAAGGAGAACAGTGAACTCATTTATTATTTAGTGTGCTGTTTTATTCCTTGGCAACTTGAAATTGAATATCAATGCATATCCACACTGACCATTTTTTGAAATTATACCAGTGTCAGAATTTCAAGGTATTGTGCTTTCAAGCCAGTAGAAGCTTATCTCTAGAGACTTGTATTAATTAATTCTTTAAGTCCACAGTTCCCAGCCTTGGTTGCAAGTTGGAATCACCTGGGGATATGAAAAAAAAAAAAAAACTAAACTAAAAACTGTGGGTCCCAGCCCAGAGTTTCTGATTAATTGCTCTGGGTTATGGCCTGGGCCTGGGGGAATTTTCAGAACTCTGCACATAATTCTAGTAGGGGCAACCAATTAGATTCTGGTGGGTTGTAAACCCCAGACTTAAGTTGGCAAATACATATTCTCTCACCGGAACTATAGATTTCATGAATTTGATCATGATTATTTTCTGTAATGATAGCCTGTTTTATACTGACTCTTGAAGGTATGGAAAGAGGGGACGTCTCATAAGATTATGGATTCAAGTGTGTGTTTGAATAGAGAAGCAGAAAATATAAAAGTCATGTATGCTTGGCATTTTCTATTAATTTTTATTCACAATTTTTTTTGATAGCAATACAGGCTCACTGTTGAAAAGTTGGAGAGTACAGGGGAGACTAAAGAAATAGGAAGAAGTAGTCTATAATCTCCGGAGAAGGCAATGGCACCCCACTCCAGTACTCTTGCCTGGAAAATCCCATGGATGGAGGAGCCTGGTAGGCTGCAGTCCATGGGGTCGCTAAGAGTCGGACACGACTGAGGGACTTCACTTTCACTTTTTTACTTTCATGCATTGGAGAAAGAAATGGCAACCCACTCCAGTGTTCTTGCCTGGAGAATCCCAGGGACGGGGGAGCCTGGTGGGCTGCCGTCTATGGGGTCACACAGAGTCGGACACGACTGAAGCAGCAGCAGCAGCAGTCTATAATCTCAGTATGTGTTTTAAGTCTGTACTTTCTTAAAGTGATTTAAAACTCAAAGAGTAAGTAGTGATTCTCCACTCTAGTTATACATTAGAATCTGCTGAGGTGCTTAAAAGATACTGGTGGTTGGGTTCTACCCAGTCCTAGTGAAATCATCTCTGGGAGTGGGATGAGTCCTCCATCNGCAGCAGCAGCAGTCTATAATCTCAGTATGTGTTTTAAGTCTGTACTTTCTTAAAGTGATTTAAAACTCAAAGAGTAAGTAGTGATTCTCCACTCTAGTTATACATTAGAATCTGCTGAGGTGCTTAAAAGATACTGGTGGTTGGGTTCTACCCAGTCCTAGTGAAATCATCTCTGGGAGTGGGATGAGTCCTCCATCTTCATCCTTTCATTCCTTCTCTCTGTATCTTTCTGTCTGTTTAACTTTGGGTGATTTTGATGCATTGTGAGAGGTGATACTCGCTGGGCTAAAAATGTTTGTTTTTTTCCTTAAAAAAAAAAAGGTAATTAAATTAATTAATTTATTTTTGGCTGTGCTGTGTCTTTGTTCCTGGGAGGGCTTTTCTCTTCACTGCAGTGGTGGGGGTTACTCTCCAGTTGCGGTGCCTGGGCTCCCCATTGGGGTGGCCTCTGTTGTTGCAGAGCATGGGATCTAGGCACACTAGCTTCAGTATTTGTGGCTCCCAGTCTCTAGAGCATAGGCACGATAGTTGTGGTGCATGCGCTTAGTTGCTTCGAGGCATGTGGGATCTTCCCAGACCAGAGATAGAACGTGTGTCTCTTGCATTAGCTGGCAGTTTACCACTAAGCCATCAAGGAAGCCTTAAGATTGTTGATTCACTAAAATATTGATCTAATCAGTAAACTAAATTAAATTAATTTACTGATTGNCCACAGATGAATAGCCTCTAGTTGTGGAAGTTAACTCTTTAAAGTGGTCCCTCTTTCGTACTTCCCTGGTGGCCCAGTGGTTAAGACTTCACTTTCCACTGCAGGGAGTGCTGGCTTGATTCCTGGTAGGGGAGCTAAGATCCCACTTGCCTCAGGGTCAAAGAACCCAAACATAAAACAGAAGCAATATTGTAACAAATCGATAAAGACTTCAAAATAGTACACATCAAAAAATCTAAAAAAGAAAAAAGGTCCCTCTTTGCATCTACCAAGAAATAGTAAGAGTGTCCAGGGCTTTGTGAATTATGTTAGTGGATGGTTGTTTTTCAAGGACAAATACTCAGCCTCAGTATCTCAACTTGTGGCCTGTGAGTGCAACCATCTTTCATGGATGCATGTTCCTATGTTAGCTCCTGAGAACCCATCTGGGAAATAATATTCTTATATGTTCCTTACTTTTAGCACTTTGAATCTCATAATTATATTTTTTGATCCCCTGTCCCTTCCCATTTCTCCTAAATTATATAAATCAGTGTGGATGTTTAATATCTGGCAACCGTAGGTACCGTGCTTCTGATACTAGTAATATGAAAATTTTTCTTGGCTAGATAACAAGTCTACATAAATCATGGTACTAAATTATTTCTAAATTAGGTTAATTTATATAAAGTGATAAAATGTTATTGGTTTCCTATTTTTTCATCTTTAGTATTCATGAAGGAGCAGTTCTTTCCTCTTTTCTCCAAGGTCTTTAACAAAATTAGCCTTTGTAACCATTTTTGTGCTAGTTGACTGTGAATAAGGAGGACTGATGAAGCAGAAAATTAAAATACTTTTGATGTTGTAATTTTAATACTAATCATTAATCTGCACTTCAAAGTTATTTTTCTCATTGATAAATTTATTGCTTTTAAAAATGTATTTCTATCTTTATAATGTTTTTTTTCTAGCTACCTTGCCCAGTTAGATTTGTGAAATTCTTGCTATTTGTATAACTTGTCAAGGAATGAGAATTTTGGCAACTAAAATCATCTTGATCATTTGCAGAAGGCTTAATTATATATGCTCTCAGGCATTTCCCTGTCTGTGTGTACAGATTTTTGTTATGAAACATAGGATATCTTGGGTGTATTTTCACCTCTAAGAGAGCATGCATTTGTTATGAGTTCTTCTGAGAGCGGTTAAATTCATTCCTATTTTTGAAGTAAAAAGCCCCAGAATTTTTTTATAGAATTTTCAGGGTTGGAAAAGACCTCAAGAAATTATTTAGTGTAGTCAGTTGTGAGATTCTTTCCAGAATGAAAGCTCTAGAGAGCAGGGAACATGACTTGAGGGCCTGGCATATGGAAGACATCCAGTAATTATTTGGTGAATGAGTTTGTAACCTCCCACATCTTATCAGTGAGGACCCTGAGGCCTGGGAAGGTTAAATGGTGGGCCCAAGGCGGGTCTAAGTGAAATCTTAGTAAGCCAGTAAGCAGTGAGAACCAAGGCCCTGGGCAGTGTAGTGCAGTGTGTGGTACACACCATGTCACACCTTGTGCCTGTGGTCTCACTCTAAACAGAGGCAGTTCGCTGATTCCCAAGCACCGCTGTAAACTGTCAGTCATTTGTTCTTACTCCAAGCCCTCATTCCCCCATGGGATATTGCCCTTTTCTCCTTCCTGCCTTAAATATTTATTGACCTGGGTTCTGTGCTAGAGATTCAGCAGTGAACAAAGAAGAAATGTGCTGCCATCTAAACAGAGCTTCAGTCTCACATCTCTTTGCTGTTACTCTCGTTCCCCCAAAGCTCACATGGGACCTTTACTTTTCCTTTGGAAATAATTTATTCTCATAAGAAAGTTACGGAGAAGGCACTGGCACCTCACTCCAGTACTCTTGCCTGGGAAATCCCATGGACAGAGGAGCCTGGTAGGCTGTAGTCCATGGGGTCGCTATGAATCGGACGTGACTGAGCGACTTCACTTTCACTTTTCACTTTCATGCATTGGAGAAGGAAATGGCAACCCACTCCAGTATTCTTGCCTGGAGAATCCCAGGGATTGGGGAGCCTGGTGGGCTGCTGTTTATGGGGTTGCACAGAGTTGGACACAACTGAAGTGACTTAGCAGCAGCAGCAGCATAAAAAAGTTGCAAGAATAAAAGTGCAACAAAGAACCTCCATATATCCTTTACCCAGATTTATTTACTGGTAAATTTTACCCTGTTTGGTTCATCACTGTATGCTTGCATATCCCCTCTCTCTCACCACACACACACACAGTTACTTTTTCGGAATAATTGAGAATAAGTTGCATACTTAGTTCTTTGTCCCTAAATACCTCAGTGTGAATTTCCTAAGAACAGGAATATTATTCTCTTACACAAGCAAGGTATAATTATCAACCTAAGTAAATTTAACATTAAGGCCATTTAACTTCTTTCTAAGGTTCTTTATTTTTGAAGAATTTTTTTTTTCAACTGTTATCTACAGGGAAACAGATGTGGGAGATGGAGAATAACAAACATGTAGAAAATGTTACAGCATCATAAAACCTTCCAAGCTTTTAGGGTGAGGGCCAGGTTCACATGCATGTGATCTGTGCCTTAGAAGGGCCCTATGCTTAGTTTAAAGCTCTGCTATGACTGTCTTGAAATCCTTTATTTTGGGGGAAAAGCCCCATATTTTCATTTCATACTGAACTTGTAGATTATGTAGCTGGTTGTGCTTAGAGTCCTTCTGTACTGGTCTAGGATCTTTTGCATTTGTTCTTGTAGGTCCTGTTGGAGGGGAACTGAGACTTAGAGAGGCTCAAAATAACATGGCTCAGATTGCTGAACCACTGGTGGAACCCAGATTTGACCTCAAGTCCTTTTTTCTAGTATTTAATTTTATTTATTTGGCTGTGTCAGATCTTAGTTGTGGCATGTGGAATCTGGTTCCTTGACTAGAGATTGAACCCTGCATTGGGAGTGCATTCTTTAGCCACTGGACCACAAGGGAAGTTCCAACCTCAGGTCTTTTTGATCCCATATCCAGTGATTGTCACATTGCCTCCAACTACTCCATGCCTGCAACTCTCCCTGTATGGTGATATTTCTAGATTTGGACTTGACCTGTCCTTTCTCTTTTTCTCCTTAGGTATTCTACTTTCTTTTTGGTACCACTGGCTTGCTTTTTCATGCTAAGTTCCTGGGGTAAAGTGTTAACTAGAAGGCCATTTGGGAAACTTAAATAAGTTGTTAATTTTTGTCTCAAAGGAACTGCCTATGAGGAGTTTCTATGTTAATCTTCTACCATATTTGCAGGAGAAAGGTTGCCTGTGGTCACTTCCTCATTCACCCTTACTGTGTATCACAATTCTGGCAACTGGTTTCCTTCAAGTTTCCAGCTTTTGGAGTCCCTCTTGGTGGCTCAGATGGTAAAGAGTATGCCTGCAATACAGGAGACTGGGTTCTATCTCTGGTTTGGGAAGATCCCCTGCAGAGGGGAATGGCAACCCACTACAGTATTTCTGCCTGGAGAATTCCATGGATAGAGGAGCCTGGTGGGCTACAGTCCATGGGGTTGCAAAGAGTTGGACATGACTGAGCGACTAAGCACACACACTGTCATCCTTTACGGCCCGGGTTCTGCTTTATTCCCCGTCTGTCTGGGAGCTGGAGAGCTGTTTGGAACCTGAGTTCCTATGTTCAGGTGGCTCTTCCTGCTCAGACCTTCTTGGTGTCATTAGGCCTAATCCATTCTAGGCCCAGGGATATATCAGTGAACAGGCAGGCACCATTCCTGCTCTCAAGGAGCCTACATTATGTTCCTATCCATGCTGTGTCCCATCTACATGTCAGGATGGTTATTAGCCAGAAAAATAACATTAGTATCATTGTTGAGGAAAACAAGATGAGGAAAAAGGCTAAAGAAGTGAAGTTATATGACTTGGGGAAGGGAGACAGCAAAATACGTGTGAAAAATGCGCTGCTAAAGTTGAGACAACAGTCGCTTTCTATCTCATCAAGAAGGAGACAAAGGAGTCGAGTTTTCATTTCTGTGGAGTCAACTAGGTTAGGAGTTTAGACTGTTGAGACAGTACTGTGTGTTGTAACATGATAATCGTTACCAGAGGAGCCAGCGCCATCTCTTACTTTGGTTTTCTTCCAGAAAGAAGGGTGATGTCTCTCTGCTGATAGGCGATATCACATTATGTTATGAAAATGCCCTCCCCAGCCATTGCAGGGTTAGATTTTCAGGGAGTGCATCCCCTTTCTTGTCCTTCAAGGGGTTTAATGCCCATTTGGCTCTTCCAGAGACTAGCTTCCTGTTCTGTGGAGTCTGATCAGTTGCACAAAGGCTGATGGCCCTGAAGCCAGCATGCTGTGCTGAAGGAGCCTTGGCTCTGGCCCCTCCTGAGCCAGGCCTTGGCTTGGGTTGGCCTGTGAGAGACTTTCCAGACATGGGGCTGCTCTCTCTCGTGCCTGAGCTTTTGTGGCTACTGACTCTGTATTCTGGGCACCTGAGTTGCTCTCAACTCTTTGTGCTAAGAAGAACTTTGTATAGAAGGAGGTGGTTTCTTTTCTTTTTTTGCTGATCACATTCTTCCTTGTGACAGTGGTCAGTATTTTTTTTTTTAAGGGTTTGATCTTTTCTAAAAACATTTTTTTTGGAGTATAGTTGCTTTACAATATTGTGTTAGTATCTACAGCAAAGTGTATCAGTTATACCTATACATATTTGTTGTTGTTGTTTAGTAGCTAAGTTGCATCTGACTCTTTTTTAACCCCATGAACTGTAACCCACCAGGCTCCTCTGTCCATGGGATTCTCCAGGGAAGAATACTGGAGTGGGCTGCCATTTTCTTCTCCAGGGGATCTTTCTGACCCAGGAATCGAACCTGCGTCTTCTGCATTGGCAGGTGGATTTGTTACCACTGAGCCACCAGGGAAGGGCACATATACATATATTCCCTCTTTTTTGGATTTTCTTCCCATTTGGGTCACCAGAGAGCCTTGAGTACGGTTTCCCTGAGGTGTATAGTAGGTTCTCATTAGTTTTCTATTCCACACATGGCCGTGTATATGTGTCAGTCCCAATCTTCCAATTCATCCCACCTCCCCTTCCCCCCTTGGTAACTGTGAGTTCTCTACATCTGTGCTTCTATTTCTACTTTATAGATAAATTCATCTCTCCCATTTTTCTAGATTCCACATATAAGCGATATTATACAGTACTTGTTTTTCTCTTTCTGACTTACTTCACTCTGTATGACAGTCTCTAGGTCCATCCATATCTCTACAAATGGCCCAGTTTTGTTGAAGGAGGTTGTTTCTTAACCTAAAATCTCCTTTCCCTGCTCCTCTCTCCTCCAAGTTGTCTTTATGTCTGCCTTCCTCATGGGACCTGTCTGTATATGTAGAGAGTTCAGAGGTTCAGTATCACCATATAAGGCAGTTGCATGATGATGCCCACGTGTGCCTCCCATTTGAACACACATATTGTAATCCTTCTTAAACTGGCTGTAAGCCAAGCCAGGCCTGGAAGATAATATTACCTTTTATTAGACCCAAAGATATCAAACTGAAGCATGGCAATATTTCCTTTTTTAAAATATCAGATATGCACGAGCATGGTCATCATATGAGAAAACAGTCCTAGGTTAGTTGGAGAGCATAAGCACCTAGCGTTTCTTCTTCTAGACTTTTATATTCCAGGTGTCCAGCTCTTCCCCACCAAGGGAGAAGGTAAAGGTGCTTCTCTGTTCAAGGTACAAATTCTTTGTGAGTGCTACGGTGGAGGTTGAATATGTCACTATGTCAGTCTTGAGAATTTAATTAACGCACCAGCCTGCAGGGTAGATATTTGTTTTAATATATGTCACTGTCAACAACCATTAGCGATTCCCATGTGCCTACCTGTCTCTGGTTAATTCTCCTCTGTTAGTGTTATAATTAGCACTGATCAGAACTGATGGTTGATATCTAAACAGTTGATGCTGATTTATAAAGTCTGGGTACCTTTATTTATGTCTGGATATGAGTTCGTGAAACCCAAATGTCAATTGAATTTTCACACTTCCTGACTCACTACCCAAAGCAGTTCAAGTGCTGTACACACAATCACCGGCTGCCTGGGAATAAATCCTGCCCATGAGGTCTCAGTTGTTTTCATGGATAGCTCAAGCTCAAATTGAGCTTTGAGCCTACCAGGGATTTTATCCTGAATCATATTGACACTGTCATCAAACTGACAGTGATGTACTTATAAATTTTTATACTAACCTATAAAATTTAAAGTGACATGACCCATAAAGAGTCTCAAGTCTCTCTCTCTCTCAAAAAAAAGAGAATTTTCTTTTAAAGCTAAGTCATTAAGAGGAGATCAATAAATCATCAAGGAAGCATCATTTCAAAGAACTGCTGGGTAAAGGGTGGCTTCTTTCTATCCTGTGAAACAAAGCAAAATTAAATATGGGTAATACTCTGTTTGTTTTGGAATTCAGATGTTTAAAAATGTGTAAAATTGCTTCTGACTGAGGTATGTCAGGATTTTACTGTAGGGCAAGTCCAAATTGGTTTATTTGAAAAGCATGTGTGATCTATAGGACATGTTCTATATCATTCTCTCCAATGATGAACAAACAGCTATGTTAATTAAGCCTGATGTCTAAAACCCTTGTTTCTGTCATTTTCAGTATTTAATAGGCACTGAATGGAAACCTGCAGGTCTTTCTCTACTCTTAGCTGAAATTTTTGTTGTATACTGTGTTTGCAGTTTAAGTTTTTGGTTACACTGTGTTGTCTAGCAGCTAAGGATTGCTGGCAATCATCTGTTAAGCACATACCCATGGTGTGCAGGAAGAGCTGCTGCTGCTGCTAAGTCGCTTCAGTTGTGTCCAACTCTGCGACCCCGTAGACGGCAGCCCACCAGGGTCTGCCGTCCCTGGAATTCCCCAGGCAAGAACACTGGAGTGAGTTGCCATTTCCTTCTCCAATGCATGAAAGTGAAAAGTGAAAGTGAAGTCACTCAGTCGTGTCCAACTCTTAGCTACCCCATGGACGGCAGCCTACCAGGCTCCTCTGTCCCTGGGATTTTCCAACAAGAGTACTGGAGTGGGGTGCCATTGCCTTCTCCGTGCAGGAAGAGCACGATGTTATTATTGAGCCTATAGATACTTTGTGTACAACTTCGTTTCTGGAGCGCCTTAAGTCTTCCCTTGAAAAATGAACTCATGGTAGCATTTCATTTTGTTCGGTGGGACTGGAGGCAAAAATTCTAGCAATTTTTTCATCATAGTCCTGACAGTGTTTTCTAAGCCTTTATTATGTACATAAAGACGAGTCCCTCAAATGCATGGTGATGAATAGGCCACAGGCATGTACTGTGCTGGTTTGAATTGATGTATGATCTCTACTCTTTTAATCCATTTAACTCCAAATTTGCAGTGACTGCATAAGCTTTAATCTAGTGAGTTGAGTCCATTGTAAATATAAACTGAGAGCAGGTTTTCAGTGCCACCCCCTAGATTAATAGACACTCAGGGGCTAAAGTCTCTACCCTTCAGTTGGCTAACTTTTTTTTTTTAAAGTCTCCGTGATTCACGTAGGCCAAGTAATAGGATGGTACTGCTTCTGCTTCAAAGCCAGACACTGCTCAGGACATCTGGTTGAGTACAGAAAGCCCTGAGTAGTCGGGATTTTGATGAAGTACTGGTACCCAGTGTCCCCAGGATGACTGGGAACAACAGTCTGGGGCCAAGCCAGGGGGCTCAGACAAGATAATGCTGGAGTGGGAGGTATCCTCTGGTTTGTGGCAGCAAATGGGTTTGTTCAGCCTGGGAACACCTCCATAAGACATCTGCTTGGGAGTTTCCCCATGTCTAGCTCTTTTGGTTTGTATGTATGTGTAGAATTCTTGTTTTGAGGTTTCATGTCTTTGTGTGTTTATATATGTGACTTTGCCATATGACTTATATTGAGGATTTTAGGTTTCCTGTGTAGTTGAGTGCACAGTGAAATTTCCTTAAAGGAATTAGGCTCCAGAAGCTCTATTTGCTGTTCCATGAGGCTTCCAGGTGAAAAAACAGAGAGCAGGATGTAAATGACATGCTCAAGATCTCCATGCTACCTTATCTGGAGAAGAATACTGGCTCTAGAGACGGACTGTGGGCAGGCAAAGCCTATGTCTGTCACTCATCTGTGGAGCCGGCTCAGGAAAGTTGCTTCTCTCTGCCTCTGTCCCCATGTCTGAAGCTAGAGAAAGAAAAATACCAAATTCACCCCTAGGGACATGGTAAGGCTCAAATAAGACACTGCTAGGAGCAGTGTCTGAAAGGTAGTAAGTGCTTCAGAAATGTTAGTAGTCCTCAGAGTTCTCCATTGTTTAACAGACCAGTGGGAAAGGATTATCTCCCCCCAGTTGAGTGCTACTTAATTGGCTGCACTTTAAAAAATGTTATTTTTTTTCTGAATAAAAGAAATGCTAGCTCTAAAAATATTATAGTTAAATTTTAGAAGAAAATAACACCTAGAAATCTTTTTTTTTCAATTAATTGATTTATTTTAATTGGCGGCTAATTACTTTACGATATAGTAGTGGTTGTTGCCATACACTGACATGAATCAGCCGTAGGTATACATGTGTCCCTAATCCTGAACCCTCTCCCACCTCCCTTCCCATCTCATCCCTCAGGGTCATCCCAGTGCACTGGCCCTGAGCACCCTGTCTCATGCATTGAATAACACCTGGAAATCTTACTGTTAGTCTTTTCCACATATTTTTTCTAGTCTTTTATTCTGTATTTCTATACACAAAAATCTTACTCTATAATTAAACTCAGATATTTGGGTCCTTTTACCACATAGATTGTCAAGCATTCTTTAGGTAATAGCAGTGTCTTAAAAGTATTGTTAATGGCTAGATAATATTTCAAAGCATGAATATACATTTAATCATTCCCTTGTTGATAGGCAGAGCATCCCTGGTGGCTCAGATGGTAAAGCGTCTGTCTGCAATGCAGGACACCTGGGTTTGATCTCTGGGTTAGGAAGATCCTCTGGAGAAGGAAATGGCACCCCACTCCAGTACTTCTTGCTTGGAAAATCCCATGGATGGAGGAGCCTGGTAGGCTGCAGTCCATGGGGTCATGAAGAGTCGGACACGACTGAAGCGACTTAGCAGCAGTAGCAGCAGCAGTGATTGCTTTAAGATTGCTTTATGGCTGTAATGATTATTTATTGGCTGTGCTGGATCTTTGTTGCTGTGTGGGCTATCCTCCAGTTGTGGAGAGCAGGGGCTGTTCTCCAGCTGAGGTGTGTGGCCTTCTCATTGGGATGGCTTCTTTTGTTGTTGGAGCACGGGCTCTAGGGTGCTTAGGCTTCAGTAGTTATGGTGCATAGGCCTAGTTGCTCCGAGGCCTGTGGGATCTTCCCAGACCAGGGATCGAACCTGTGTCTCCTGCATTGTTGTTGTTCAGTCACTAAGTCGTGTCTGACTCTTTGCAACCCCATGAATCACAGCACGCCAGGCCTCCCTGTCCATCACCAGCTCCCGGAGTTCACTCAGACTCACGCCCATCAAGTCAGCGATGCCATCCAGCCATCTCAGCCTCTGTCTGGCAGGTAGATTCTTTACCAGTGAGCCACCAGGGAAGCTCTATAATGATTATTGGCTAAATAAGCACAAACATTTTTAGAAATATCACTGCATCTTGCCTGGTGACTAACTTCATCAGCAGTGTGTGACAGTTCTGTGAAACCCCCTTTTCACCAGGTTACCTAGGTGCTTTGAGGGAAGGGATGGAGGACAGGGTCTGTGGAAGGTCCAGGCTGGTCACCATATGGGGCTCTTACACTGTAAAGCCACTTCTGCTCTCCATTTACTTTAGTGCTACTTTGCATCTTGAAGAAAATTGAATAGGCTTTAGAAATTGAATGATAATTTGGGATTATTTTGGGCTTCTCTGGTGGCTCAGATAGTAAAGAATCTGCCTGCAATGCAGGAGACCCAAGTATGATCCCTGGTTGGAAAGATCCCCTGGTGGAGGGCATGGCAACCTATTCAAGTATTCTTGCCTGGAGAATCCTGTGGACAGGGGAGCCTAGCGGGCTCCAGTCCATGGGGTCGCAAAGAGTCAGACATGACCGAACCACTGACACCTTTCATTTTGGGTTTTATAGGCTATTTTTCTTTTTAAGCATCTCTGTGTTCTTATTGCCAGAGGCCCATTCAACTCTGGCATTGTGTGGGAATATTCTCTAACTGGGAAAAGTAAGGAATTCTGGTGGTAGGTCTGAAATCTTGCAGGTGGTTGCCATGATCTGAAACATGGAGCTGGTGGGAAGGGCCTGGGTCTAGAGTTGGCTTGGGTTTGAATTTTTGTTCTAACACATCTTGTCCAACCTGTGTATGTTTCCAGGGTCTTACTCTATCTCCCTGCAGAAGCTTCATGTAGATTTAGAGAAGGGCATGTTTGTGTCATGGTCTTTGGTGAACAATAGTTTTTAATCATTGACTCATGAAGTGACGTGGCTCCCATGTTTGTGTAGGAGCTTTTCTAGTTGGACTTGGGAGTCGCAGGGCAAATACTTGCCATGCTTTTGCCCAGAGTTGCTCTAGATTCAGAGTTATATGAACTTGTGAGACTGTGGTGTGGGGAGTGTATACCATCTGCATATGACTCGATTAAATAACAATAGACTAAACCAGTGATTGGAGTGGCCACTTAACTTGTAACTCGAATATGTATTTTTTTAGGCGTGGGGACTTGGCCCTTGGCCTGTACTAGCTCATATACTTCATAGAAAGGCCCTGTGAGCTGGGTACTATAGTCATCAGAAGAGAATATTTAGGCTCAGAAGCTTAGAGAGGCCCTGTCAGTGGGATGATCAGACTCTAACAGATAAAATAGAGGAACTATTTCATGGGACATACTTATGCTAAAAAGTTATTTGTTGTTTATCTGAAGTTCAGATTTAACTGGTCATGCCCATAACTTCGCCAGGGTCACACAGTGAGTAGAGGAGAAAGCTAGGACTTGGACTTCCCTCCACCTGGATTTGAAGCCTGGGCATTAACCTGTTTCTCTGTGATGTTTCTTTAAGAAATCAAAACTCAGATGTGAAGGATGAGGAAAATGCCATCAGATGGGGCTTCAGATCTGTCACTCCTTGTAAATTCAGAAGCTGAACACAGAGACACTTCTCTTTTTGACCAGATTTGTTAGAGATAATTCTATATTCGGTTGAATGATTTTATACACTATTGCTACTACGTATAAAGTAGGAAACTAGTGAGAACCTGGCTTCGTAGGTGGCACAGTAATAAAGAATCCACGTGCCATTGCAGGAAGTGCAAGAGACTTGGGTTTGATCCCTGGGTTGGGAAGATCTGGACTAGGAAATGGCAACTCTCTCCAGTATGCTTGCCTGAAAAATTCCACAGAAGAGCCTGATAGGCTGTAGTCCATGGGTTGCATAGAGTCAGGCATGACTGAGCACAACACACACACGAGGAGAGCCGACTGTGTAGCACAGGGGACGTTACTCAGCGCTCTGTGGTGACCTAAATGGGAAGGAAACCCGAAAAAGAGCAAATATATGTATATGTGTAGCTGATTCACTTTGCTGTACAGCAGAAACTAGTACAACTTTGTAAAGCAACTATAATAAAAATTAAAGAAAAAGGAGAAAGCTAATGAGAATTTATAACATGCTTACTATATGCCAAGTATTGTGCTAGAACTAATCTGAAATAACCTTGATCTTTTCAAATGAGGGTTTGAGTTAAGAAGTTAGAGATTCTAAATCTGTCTGATTGTTGAGGTTGTCCATCAGAGGAAGCACCACTTCCCACCCCCAAGGTGTGCTATCCTAGACTTGACATCGTCTGTGACCTTCTGCTAGGAGAATACTGGGGGACTAATCAGGGGTGATGTATTATTCACCCTGCTGACCTTAGAACAGGTGTTTGTTTTATGACTTTTTGAATGGGCAAATAACAGAAGGTTATTTGCTGCTGCTGAAATATTTGATATTTAGTAAGAAGTGGATATTTCTGGGCTCTCAAATCCATTAGTGTTCCTTGGTGATCAAATGTTTACTCATGGGCCATGGCTGCTTTTTAAAAGTCCATCTACCTGCCTTGTAAAACTTCTGCGCACTCACATTGGTGTCTGTTTTGGCTCTTGACGCCCCAGAGCCATTCAGGATGAACCCAGGGCCCTGCCCTTTGCTGCAGTGTTAGGCTCCATATTTAACATATACCCAAGCTTCTCTAGGGAAAAGCCTACAGGGCTTTGAGTGTGAGACGGGTGGAGAACTTGTAGGGAGAAAAAGATTCCTTGTGGATGAGGAGGGTGAGGAACAGTTGGCTCCCTCCCCTCTCCTAACCCACCCTTCTCTTGGCATCACAAGAATGCCATGGGAGATTTTGTAAGGAAGAAAAGAAGAAAGGTTTTCCAAGCCTGCCTTGGGACCACTTTGGTATCCATTTCTTTCCTGGATTGAGTAGAAAATTAACCTGAAGATGCCTTTTGCTTTTCGGGTACCTTTGGTTCTAGGGAGCTAAAGGAATTAGAAATCCATCACATGGCGCCAATTTTGTGTTATGGAACCATCATTGTCTTTTTGTATCAGATTGTCTAGGGGTATTGTGCATGTGTGTGTGCTAAGTTGCTTTAGTCATGTACGACTCTTAACAGCCTTGCAGCCTGACTGTAGCCCGCCAGGCTCTTCTGCCCATGGGATTCTCCAGGCAAGAATGCTGGAGTGGGTTGCCATGCTCTTCTCCAGGGAATCTTCCCGACCCTGGGATTGAACCCGGGTCTCCTGCATTGGCAGCTGGGTTCTTTACCCCTGGTACCACCTGGGAAGCCCATCTAGGAGAATTAGCCATTTGAATTATTTGACAGAAGTATTTCTGAGATATCTCAAATTCAGGGGTGGCATTGTGTGTTCAAAGTGCTGGTTAGTTGATATTAAACAATGAAATCCAATGGTTTACTGGGTTAATGTGAAGGATTTCAAAGACTAATAACAGTAGCATAACAATGATAATATAAAACAGTTGTGAGTCTAAGCATTTTTATGTATGAACATTTTGTAATTAATCTATTAATATGCTTATTGAACAAATAAGGAAACCAAGGAGCAGAGAATTTAAGTAACTTGCCCAAGGTCACAGAGCTAATTGGTGGTAGAGTCAGGATTTGAGAAGATCATGGCATCGGGTCCCATCACTTCATGGGAAATAGATGGGGAAACAATGGAAACAGTGTCAGACTTTATTTTTTTGGGCTCCAAAATCACTGCAGATGGTGACTGCAGCCACGAAATCAAAAGACGCTTGCTCCTTGGAAGAAAAGTTATGACCAACCTAGATAGCATATTCAAAAGCAGAGACGTTACTTTGCTGACTAAGGTCCATCTAGTCAAGGCTGTGGTTTTTCCTGTGGTCATGTATGGATGTGAGAGTTGGACTGTGAAGGAGGCTGAGCGCTAAAGAATTGATGCTTTTGAACTGTGGTGTTGGAAAAGACTTTTGAGAGTCCCTTGGACTGCAAGGAGATCCACCTAGTCCATTCTGAAGGAGATCAGCCCTGGGATTTCTTTGGAAGGAATGATGCTAAAGCTGAAACTCCAGTACTTTGGCCACGTCATGCGAAGAGTTGACTCATTGGAAAAGAGTCTGATGCTGGGAGGGATTAGGGGCAGGAGGAGAAGAGGGTGACAGAGGATGAGATGGCTGGATGGCATTACTGACTTGATGGACGTGAGTCTGAGTGAACTCCGGGAGTTGGTGCTGGACAGGGAGGCCTGGCATGCTGTGATTCATGGGGTCACAAAGAGTCGGACACGACTGAGCGACTGAACTGAGCTGAACTGAAACCTATACTCTTAAACTCTTAACTGCTGTTGTGTATAGTTGTGTATATATATGTGTCAGATAAAATCTTGCTGGAAGGATATTTGAATCCTGTGTACCTCCCCCACCCCCCACACACACCTTTGAAATTCAAAATTGTCAAGAGTATCTAAGAGTAAATAGTGCAGGCTTCCCTGGTGGCTCAGATGTAAAGAATCTGCCTGCAATGTGAGGAACCTGGTTTTGATTCCTGGGTTGGGAAGATCCCCTGGAGTGGGGATCCTTCTCACTCCAGTATTCTTGCCTGGAGAATTCCACAGACAGAGGAGCCTGGTGGGTTGCAAAGAGTCGGACACTACTGAGTGACAGACACTTTCACTTTTAGTGGGATTTGTAAATTGGCTGAAAGATATGCCGGTTGGGAAACAGGTGACCAGGTACTGGGGTAGAGGGTAGCGTCTTAGAGGAGGGAGGGATAGGTTAGCAATCTGGCTGGGTGGTCCTGATGGGAATGGAGTTAGGGAGTGACTCTGGCATGGGAGATGCTGGGAATCTCAGGGACCACATCTGAAGCTGGGGACATGAAAATTGTAAGAGGGGTTGTTATTGGATAGAGAATTCTGAAAGTAAGGGGGTTAATCCTCAGGATGGAGAGACCTAGTTGCAAGTTTAAACACAAGACTGCGGTAACCTGTTTTTGAAACATCTACCTGTCAGTCTACTTATCTCTGTGAAGAAGTTGATTAAAACATGCAAATGATGCTTTTGTATACTTGAGGGAAAATTGTCCTCTGATAACATGCTGTTTCATTCACTAAAAACTGGCCTTTCAGACCCATTCATGCTACTTACCTTACCCACCGGGATATGCTTTTTACCTGAGAAGTACCCTCTTTGCCCCAGTATTTTGTCACTGTAGCCTCATTCAAAGTTGGAAGCATTCCAGTCTCTTCTGTGGAATCAGGACAAAAATCAAGGAAAACCTTCAACACCGTCAGTACCTATGTGCTTAACCTGAGCCGCACACACAGTGTGCAGTGTAGAGGACCACACGTAGCTTATTGTCAGTGGATTGTGGTTTGTTTTTTTTTTGCCTCAAATGGAGTGATGTTTGCTTCTGAGTGTGCGTGTCTGTGTGTGTGCTTCTGTGTGTCTCTGTGTGTTTGCATTCATTTTCTGCATTCAGCCTGCGTCACTACCATGGTAATCAGTGTTTCTCAATGGCCTCTGTAGGTGAGGAGGGTTTCTTTGATGCTTAAAGACCTACACTTCCCAGACATTAAATGTGCATAATGCCTTGAGGGTGTTAAGCGCTGCACTAAGCATGCATATCTCATACCCACAGCGCCTGCATTCCCACAATAGCAGCAGCCCTGAGCAGATGCTTGCAGTGTTCTTATCTGGCTGTGCTTTTCACTTTGGAACAAAGTTCTCTACTCACATCTCATGGATTTATTTTTCCACCTTGTAAAGCTTGAATTGTGAAGATCCCCTCATATCATTAAGGGCTGCATGAGTCAAGTTCTTGGGACTGCTAAGGATTTCTTTGCCTTTTTTTTTTTTTTTTCCCCTTTCCTTTTTGAAGATGTGTATCAGGAAAAGGCTTTGCCTTTAGAGAGAAATTTCACTGCTCTTGCCAATAATGTGTAACAATATTAAATTTAATGGCAGACCTTGAAGTGTATAAAAACTTAAGTCCAGAAAAAGGTAAGTCATACATTTTAAGCGTAATAGTCCTAGTAAAAGATGCTGTACATGTCTTATTTTATTTCATGTTTAAAGATTCATTTGAACTCTTGACAACATATTTGAGATATTATATTTCGATGTGGGATGAAAAGGTAGCAGTATTTTTGAGAAGTCTTTTCTTGACAGTGTGTACTTTTATAATGGTAGAATTTGCATGCTGACAAATTGGACGTGTATCATTATAATAAAGTGGTCAGTGACAAAACTGTTTGTATTCTTTGGTTATAAGTCAAGGAAACAGACATACTTTAAAATCACATTTGTCTGATACTTACAAAAAATTGGTTTCAATTTAAACATTGTGTAGGCTTCTTCAGTTTGAATAATGATGTATAAAGCTCTATTTTAACTATCTACAATAATCTGGACAGAATCGTTCCCAATTTGTATCAGTTAAAGAAAGTCATGAATAGTGAAAATAATTAGCTTTCAGAATGAAATGGCATAAGTATTCAGCATGGATAAAATGGAGGCAGAATCCATGTATCATGTTTTCAGAGCCTATTTGTCAGCTCCCTGGCTGAAAGAAACATCTTCAAGTACGAGTTAGGAGATCAGGAATTTGAAATACATGGAGATTGTTTTTGAATTATAAGAAATGTCCCTGCTTGGTCAGACAGAATAAATGACGTGTCAGGAAATGTCTTCTAAACTTATCTTGAAACTGAAATTTATCTGTCATTTAAGATTATTCATGTGCGGCTACTCAAATGCAACTTTATTATGCGGATGCTCCATCTGAGAGCCTGTCTCGAGGTTGTTGCTAGTTGATGGTATCAACTTCAGTGTGCCATGTTCCCAGGGATGCTTGCTTCTTATTCAGAATATGAATTAAACCGTGACTGAGGTTTTTCTGAGTGGAACTGACTTTTCTAAGTCTTAAGAAAGAGCTTTTACACAGAAATAGAGAACGATTTGGTTTACTCAGTATGCAGTTTATCGGAAGGGTTTTTCATTGGGAGTTTTATCTTTTAATATGTTTGGAAACTTTCATATGCAGAATGTGGGAGTCAACTGAATGGCAAGGCATACTGTCAGAATTGTCTTTATACATCATGAAAGTAAGGAGGAAAATGACTTCTATTACTTTTATCACATGAAGTAATCTTTAAGATGAAAGTTAAGCATTACTTCTTAAACATAATGGAAATGTGAATGAATTTTTCTAATCAGATAAGCTTTTAAAATGGACACATGTAAGGTGTCTGTTTGAAGGTAGATGTAGTCACATATAGATGGTCTTACTAGATGTTTTTCTTAATGAGCATATACTTCATATTTTACTTAATAGCTTTTCAATTATTCATTTTAATGATTTATTTTGCTGAGTGAAAAATTTTCTTTATTGACTGTCCGTCTTGGTATTAAAATAATCTTAGTGGGTAGCAAGACTTTTTAAGAATAAATCTTTTGAATTTCATATCACTATGAAGTGGAACCTTTTAAATTATATAGATCAACTCCATTTCCAAGTGTGTGGAAATTAATAGACTCTGAATTCTCATGAAATCTGAGTTGCATTATTAAACAGTAATGTTAGTGGAAGTGATTTCAATTTATGGGAATACAAAATGGGAAAATATTCATTCAGAGCCAGGAAGACCAAAGAGCAGAAACCTGAGTTTTGATGGGATATAGTCTTAACATGTCTATTACGTGTAAAACTCAACATTTGTTCCTACATTGTGCATATCCTCAGGGAATTATTGTTATCCTTTGCCTCATAATTTAATGCCACGTTCTATAAACCTCCAAACTAGAAGGCATCTTATTGATTCTTAAAACAATGCTGAATATGTAAGGGACTTGATTTGCAGCATAAAGATAGAAGTCAGAGCAAGCTTTGGGCATGTAAGGCAAGTGTTTTATAATATTATGTCTAGGAATTCCAATATCCTCTTTAGTAATAAGAGAGAATACTGCTTTTTTGCTTACTTCACAAAATTGTTATAAGAATTATGGGTATAATGCCTCTGAAAGCATTCGAAAGATAGAAAATGATCACAGGTATAGAAAATGAGATAGTCATGGACATAAGGACAATGCATATTTTGTCTACTTTAGTTGAGTATTTGTATTTGTTCTGGAGTGCAAATCGAAAGCACTTTGACCTAGAACCTTGGTACCATCTGCTACTAATTTTCCCCTTGGCTTAGTATAATCTACATGCCCGCAGTGTTCATGCATTGTATGAATGCCTTATGGAAGTGCTGATGTCAAAGTAGGAGTGAGTCTTAGATTCCTAGAGCAGGAAGAAATTATAGCAATCTTTCTCTTTTTTAAAGAGAAAAAAATAGATTGTGCAATTTTTTCTAAGACATGGAGCAGATCTATGTCTAGAATTGGACCCTCCAATTCACAGACGATAATGGCTAGACCCACTCTTTTTAAATACACAAAGTTTTGCTTTTAGCAAATGCTAAACATTTAGATACTTATGATCTCTCTCATCTTGTGTCATTTGAATTCTTTGTGTAAGGCCATTTTTAAGGAGGGGAAAATTGAGAGTTTCTTGGGTAATTCTTAACTACTAATAAAGAATAACTGTCTTGTAGTTGAGCTAAATTAGCTACAAGTAGGTACTTGCCTTATATGAAATCTAACATTTCTGCTCTTACTGAGTTTACAATCTCTAGTCCGTTAGACAGAATTGTGCCTAATGAAATCTCTGCTCTTCTTTTACAGAGAACAAAAAACTGTTTCCCCAAGAATCTCAGAGAACCCCAACTCCACATTTTTTTAGGTTGCAAGATATTTGTTTCAGTGTTGCCATGTTGCTTGCATAATCAGTCCAGCTAAAATTAGAGTAGGGAGGTCTTTGGTCATTTCTTGGTACTTAATTTTGTTTTTGGGGAAAAGGGCTATTTCCTTATTTAATGAAGAGGGTGATCTTCTTGATGCTGTATACTTTATTGTGATCCACAGATCTGTCAGTGTTTCTTGAACTATCTGTTAGGGCAAGTTCTCCATCATTATTCTGATTCAAAAAATGTTGACTCTTTTAATGTATTTTTCTATTCCTGATAAAGATTAGATGTAGGCTGTCTAGTTCCAAGAGTAATTTTGTTGGGATTTTTTTTTTTTTAAAGTGGAATTGCGTTGCATTTATAAATTAACTGAGCAGAACCATCACTATTAAGACATTGAGTCCCTCCCTTTCAGGAACACAGTAGAAGGCACCATGTTTAGATCTTTTATGTCAGTGAAGATTTAAGGTTTACTTGATGCGGATTGTCCATGTTTCTTGTTATTTATTCTTGTGGTTTTAGTTGGTATTGTGAATAGATCTTTTTCAGTTACATTATTTTGTTTTTGAAAACAGTCAAAATTTAAACACAATAGTATAGAAGAATTGGTACAAAAAGTGTCGTTCCCTCTCTTCACCCTCTTTACCTCTTTCTGTTTAACTCCTTTACTATTTTTAGTAGAGTTTTAGTACAAGTTTCATATCTCTAAATGATGTACTATATTACTACTTACAGATTTTCATTTTTTGATCTTGTCTATTGATTTCATTCTATGGTAGATGAGGAATTAACTCACTTTTACCACCCCTATCTCTGAGTTAGTCCATTGCTTACCTTTGTGATGTTAGCAATTACGTAGACTTTTGTGTTTCCTGCTCTGCCAAATAGAAATACTCCATTCAGTGATCAGAGCATTCCTTTTTACCAATCCTTTCTCTTGGTTATCCCTCCTAACTTTTCTCACATAAAGTAATTTTTCCATTCTTTTTCTGTATTTATACTCAGTCCATGCTTTGATAATAGGTTGATTTAAAAAGTATATTGGGGAAACAGTGGAGAAACAGTGGCAGACTTTATTTTGGGGGTCTCCAAAATCACTGCAGATAGTGACTGTAGCCATGAAATTAAAAGATGCTTGCTCCTTGAAAGAAAAGCTATGACCAATCTAGACAGCATATTAAAAAGCAGAGACATTACTTTGCTAACAAAGGTTTGTCTAGTCAAGGCTATGGTTTTTCCGGTAGTCATGTATGGATGCGAGAATTGGACTATTAAGAATGCTGAGTGCTGAAGAATTGATGCTTTTGAACTGTGGTGTTGGAGAAGACTCTTGAGAGTCCCTTGGACTGCAAGGAGATCCAACCAGTCCATCCTAAAGGAAATCAGTCCTGAATATTCACTGGAAGGACTGATGTTGAAGCTGAAACTCCAATACTTTGACCACCTGATGTGAAGAGCTGACTCATTTGAAAAGACCCTGATGCTGGGAAAGATTGAGGGCAGGAGGAGAAGGGGACAACAGAGAGTGAGATGGTTGGATGGTATCACCGACTCAATGGATATGAGTTTGGGTAAACTCTGGGAGTTGGTAACAGACAGGGAGGCCTCTCGTGCTACAGTCCATGAGGTCACAAAGAGTTGGACACAACTGAGTGACTGGACTTAACTGAAAAAAGTTTATTATCAGTAACAAAGTTTATAAACTCTAGTTACATATATTTACATTACATATATTTACATTTTGACTATATAAATGCTCGCCAGAGAGAGGTAATTGCTTAAGTTTAGGGGTACTAATTTAGAGGATGAGCTCCCCAGGTGGCGTAGTGGTAAAGAACTCACCTGCCAGAGTAGGAGACAGGGGAGGTTCAGGTTTGGGCCCTGACTTGGGAAGATCCCCTGGAGGAGGGCATGACAACCCACTCCAGTATTCTTGCCTGGAAAGTTCCATGGACAGAGGGGTATGCTCGACTACAGTCACAAAGAGTCAGTGGGTTGGGGTCACAAAGAGTCAGACACAACTGAAGCAACTGAACATACACATTTCAGAGAATGGTACCTGAGGAAAAGGACAGATTCTGGAGGTTTCTGTGTCACATGATGGCATCAGATTTATTAGAGAAAACTGAATGGCTGATAATTTAACAACTAGCTATCTTGATCATAACTCAGGTGAGTATAGGTATCTCCATTTTGGGGGTGAGGAGTTTGAGGTTCAGAAAGAGGAACATAACTTGCCCTGGGTCACACTGTAATGAGTAGAGCTGATGGTTGAATCCTGTTGGCTGACTTCAGAGCCTGACTTGCAGTCACGTTCCGTCCTAGTGATGATATTATTGTCCTGGAGGTGCTGAGATACTGAGTAAAAGATTCTATTTTTATCTCTACAAACATCTCAGTTTAACTTTGCTTTCTTCAGATGTCTTCCCCCAGCCATCAGTTTGGCCAGACATTCCCGTGAGTAAATGGACCTACAAATGGGTACTTCCTGAGTAAGAGACAAGGAGAAGAATGTGTGGTAGATTACGTGGGGTGGGTATAGGGAAGCAGTGGGGTAAGAATGGGGCTTCCCAGGGGACTCAGTGGTAAAGAATCCGCCTGCCAAGCAGGAGGTGCAAGAGATGGGCATTTGATCCCTGGGTTGGGAAGATCCCTTGGAGAAGGAAATGGCTACCCCTCCAGTACTCTTGCCTGGGAAATCCCATGGACAGAGGAGCCTGGTGGGCTACAGTCCATGGGGTTGTAAAGAGCTGGACATGAGTCCAGCTTACCCCTAAGCAGCAGCAGGGGTAAGAATGGTTAGGATGGGAGCAAATTACACAAGGTTTTTGATATCCCCATGAGGAGTTTGGGTGGTATTTAATGAAGAAGGGGAGAGGGATGGTAAGATTTGGAGTGAGTGATTGATATAAAAGAGGCATCTTAGGAAAAAGGAATGGTATTTTAGGAAAAAATAGGGTATCTAGAGAAAAAAAGAAGTGCTGCAAAGGGTGGTTTCAACAGGCAAAGGTAAAGAGGCCTTCAAACTGCTTGAGAAATTGGTTCAGGCATATCAAGGCCATGAACCCTAGTCATTGAGGGTTTGACAAATGATCTGTTACTGTCTCTAATTACTTAGCAACAAAACAGAAGCTACCATGAGTGAACTAGAGTTACTTCAGCAGTCTCTTTGAAGACAGGTGAATGATTGTTTCTATTGACCTGTTGAAAGAATAAGTCACGTTGGTTGATGTGGGTAACATAAGGTTTTCGTCTAATCCAGTGACCTGTTGCTTCTCACTTTTCTTTAAAATCGTTGGCAGTGTTGTCTGTCTTTCTCCCCAGGGAGGGTATGAAAAGATAAGGTTTGAGAAAATATGCAAGCAGGAGTCTGAGGCATGTCCCCCTCAAATGTACAAATTCAGGAGAAGAGTTAAAAGGGACGATGTAAAAGACAGCTCCAAAGGATGATTTTGTTACTTTCTCTCTTATAGTTTCTCATTGCATATTCTCCTCTCCTGTCTTAGCTTTTCATCATTTGCGCTCTTCTTTATTCTTGGTTTTGAATATCCGAGGTTGTGCTCAATGACTTTAAAAAAGCAAGCAATGTCGATTGACATTAAGTACCAAGTGAAACTGCGCTTGCCTTTCTCACTCCTCGGATGTAACTGTGCTTGGCAGTTTTGCATCTGGGTTGCCGGTTTGCATCCTTCCTGGAGTGTGCGCCATGTGTGTGCAGAGATATACCGGAAAGGGTCGCATCCACAGGGAAGGTTTCCTAGGGAAGTAAATGTTTATTTACTTTTAGTCAACAAAGAGGATGAAAATATAAATTGTATGGACCATTTCGAAAATCACCTTCACATCTCTGCTTGTTGTGTCCCAGTGTGAACATGAGATAGGGCCTCAGCTATTACTTATTCAGCAAGTATTACTTAGTTACTAAGCCAGTACTTAGTAACGAAATTACTCTCATACAGTGAGTATTCTCTGGATATAGAGGTTTTATGGTCAATTTAGATGATTTCATCCTTATTCTCTCATTTTTATACTTACTCATTTCTTTTCTCAGGTTTGTATCAGTTATTTGATAAAAAAAATTAAAAGTTCAGAAAATTAGGAAAATGAAAGAAGGCAGGCGTAAGGAGCATAATAAATAGTAATATACAAATTTTGTTGGTGTAGGGGAGGGGGAGAATGATGTTCCATATTTCTTATTTACCATTTAATTTTCACCTTATTTAAAAATTTTGGTTGACAGATCTTTTTATCTGATCATGGTGTGTAGTCATTCTGAACTTCGGTTCATTTTCTTTCACTATTTACTTACCTTTTTTCTGTCTCAAATTTATGCCTATTTTCCCCCGAAGAAGTGGTAGATGGATACAAGACAGGCACAAAGGAACAACGGAAGAATCAATGAATGTAGAACAAAGCCACCCCATCCTTCTTAGGCTTGCATTTCTTTTTCTGCTCCGGGCACTCACTCTTGTTGACTGTGATCTCTCCTCCACAGCATCTTGCTTTTGGTTTTTAAACGTCCCTGCCCTAGTGTTCTCATTTTCTTTTTTTTTCCATAGAAAAAAATTTAGAATGTATTTGATTTATAAAGTCACATGCAACTCTGTGAAGATAAGAATCAATGGATCAATGGTTGGTATTACTGTGACTCAAACATGCATCAGCTGGAATGTCTTGGAGCAGTAACCTACACTGTGTGGGAGGCTAGGGGATCTTTCTAAGACTCTTTCTGTGATTTCTCTCATTCTAAGCTCAGAAGTATTATTAAGAATAGACAGAGCAGCACAAACATTGGCAGACTGGCAGAACCCATGAGGATCTTGGAGAGCAACAAATGGATAAAAGTTCTAAAGGCATCAACTGTTAGGACAAACAGTGTCAGCCAGCTGTGACTAAGATTCTCCTGTAATTCGCTGGGTGGATGTGGCCCTTGTTTGAAAAGAGAGTTCAGTTTTGGTCACTGCATTTAAAAAGGGTGAAAATTGGCACATCATAATGAATGCTAACAATGGAAAATGGATTCCTTTAGGAACAGGTAAAGATTAAAAGGCTGAACATACTGTTTCTTGGTTGAAAAATTCAGTTTTGTAATTCTGTTGTTTCTAGCTATTTATCATTTTATACCTTTAAATTTCTTCATTTGACTAATGTGGTTTTTCTTCTTTCTGTAATCTTAAGTTTTTAAACTTAAATTATTTTATGTTTCAGTATGGTTGATTTACAATGTTGTATTAGTTTCAGGTGTAGAGCAAAGTGATTCCGTTACAAATATGCATACATCCATTCTTTTTCAGATTCTTTTCTCGTAAAGATCATTACAGAATGTTGAGTAGTTTGCTTTGCTATACAGCAGGTCCTTGTTGAGTATCTGTGTCTGTGTGTGTGTATGCTGAGTAGTGTATATATGTTAATGAGTGCTTTTTACACCATTGTTTTGTGCTACTTCCTTTATTCTTCTGGACACAATTCCAAGTTTGCACTTTCTTCAATGTCTCATTTATGCATGACAGAATTTATTTTCTTTGTTCTTTTATCCATATATCTGAGACCTTCCCACATTTTCACATATAGGCTGCTCTCTTTTTAACTTTATCATATCTTTGTTTCTTTGCACTCCTCAGTGAAACATGAGGAACGCTGGTGGTAGGGGGAGCACTGGAAGTTCTAATCCAGGATTTTTCCGGTGCTATGGGACACTGGGGGAGAATGTGGGATTTGAAACAAAATAGCAGCAAAAACCCAAAAGCTCCTTTTTTTAAAAAAAATTATTTCTTTATATGTATTTTGCTGTTCTGAGTCTTAGTTGCAGCATGCAGGACTTAGTGTCCTGACCAGGGATTGAACCTCGGCCACTATCATTGGGAGCTTGGAGTCTTAGCCACTGGACTACTAGGGAAGTCCCCCAAACTACCAGAAGTTCTGGTAGAAGTTTACCTTTTTAGGTAATCACCTAGGTCAATTTCTCTGGCACCCTTTTTCTCATTTAACAAATATGAATTCCATGCATTTTGAAGAGTTGTGAGGATTAAATGAGAAGATGCATGTCACAAGTTTTGCCCAGTGGTTGGTACCTAGGCCTTCAGTATAAGTTGCATCCCTCCCCTAATATTAGTAATTTGCGTGTGTTCATTGCAGTACCTGTGTTCTGCACACACACCCTCATCTGTGTCCCTTCCTTCCTTTTTCTTAGTGTTAACAACCTGTATCAGTTTCTTTTTTAAATTAATTTTTATTGGAGTATAGTTGACTTACAATGTTGTACTAGTTTCTGCTGTACAGCAAAATGACTCAGTTGCAAATATACATATATCCATATATATACATATATCTCTTTAAGATTATTTTCCCATATAGGTCAGAGTACTGAGTAGAGTTCCTTGTGCTGTACGGTAAGTCCTTATTAGTCATCTGTTTTATATATGCTGCTGCTGCTGCTGCTAAGTCACTTCAGTCGTGTCCGACTCTGTGCGACCCCAGAGACAGTAGTCCACCAGGCTCCCCCATCCCTGGGATTCTCCAGGCAAGATCACTGGAGTGGGTTGCCATTTCCTACTCCAATGCATGAAAGTGAAAAGTGAAAGTGAAGTTGCTCAATTGTATCCAACTCCTAGCAACCCCATGGACTGCAGGCTTCCAGGCTCCTCCGTCCATGGGATTTGCCAGGTAGTATATATATGTCAATCCAAATCTCCCAATTTATCCCTCCTCTCCCCCTTTCTCCCTTGGTAACCATATTTGTTTTCTACATCTATAATTCTATTTCTGTTTTATAAATTATTTTATAAATCATTTGTACCATTTTTTTTAAAGATTCCACATATGTTGTTCAATCACTAAGTTGTGTCTGACTCTTTGCGACCCTATGGACTGCAGCGTACCAGGCTCCTTTGTCCTCCATTATTTCCAGGAGTGTGCTCAAATTCATGTCCATTGAGTCAGTGATGTTATCTAACCATCTCATCCTCTGCTGCCCCCTTCTCCTTTTTACTTCAGTCTTTCCCAGCATCAGGGTCTTTTCCAATGAGTTGGTTCTTTGCAGATCCCACATGTAAGCAATATCATAGAATATTTGTTTTTCTCTGTCTGATTTACTTCACTCAGTATGACAATCTCTGAGTCCTTCCATGTCACTGCACATGGCGTTATTTTGTTCTTTTAAGTGGTGGAGTAATATTTTATTGTGTGTATGTACTGCATTTTTATCCATTCATCCATTGATGGACATTTAGTTTGCTTTCATGTCCTGGCTGTTGCTACAAGGAACATTGGGGTGCACATATCTTTTGAAATTATGGTTTTCTTGAGATATATGCTAAGGAATAGAATTGCTGGATCATCTGGTAGCTCTATTTTTAATTTCTTAGGGAACTTCCATACTTTTCTCTATAGTGGCTGAACCAATTAAGATTTTCATCAACAAGGTAGGAGGGTTCTCTTCTCTCTGCACCATCTCCAGTATTTACCTCTCAGCACCTGTCCAGTATTTAATATTTAAATAACATATTTATTATTTTTTTATGCTAGCCATTCTGTCTGATGTGAGGTAACACCTTTTTGTACTTTTGATTTGTATTTCTCTAATAATTAGTGATGTTGAACATCTTTTCATGTGCTTTTTGGCCATCTGTATGTCTTCTTTGGAGAACTATCTGTTTAGTTCTTCCACCTATTTAGATTGGATTTTTTTTTTTTTTTTTGGTAGTGAGCTGCATGAGATGTTTGTATATTTTTGAGATGAATCCCTTGTCAGTCAATTCATTTGCAAATATTTTCTCTCATTCTGTGGGTTATCTTTTTTTTTTTTTTTTTTTTAAAGATGGTTTCCTTTGCTATGAAAAAGCTTTTAAGTTTAGTTAGGTCCCATTTGTTTATTTTTGTTTATCAGTTTCTATTTGTATTTTCCCTCACATTCATGGTATTTACCCTTTTTGTTTGTTTAGTCACTAAGTCATGTCTAACTGTTTTATGACCCCATGGGCTGTGGCCCATCAGGTTCCTCTGTCCATGGGATTTCCCTGGCAAGAAGACTGCACCGGGTTGCCATTTCCTTCTCCAGGGAGTCTTCCTGACCCATGGATCAAATCTGCGGCACTGCAAGTATATTCTTTAGTGCTGAACCACCAGGAAAGTTCACAAACTTACCTTTCTACTGAACTACTATGTAACCAAACTCCCAAATAGGTCAAACATTGAAAAGGTGTAAAAGAAAAACCTAAGGAAGCAATAAGTTAAACACATTCTAGTTGCTTTATGTAGCAAAACAGCTTATTATTTAGAAGCATATTACCCATTCAGCTCTGATAGTCATGGCTCACCTACAGTATACAGATTACTTGAGAGTGTCCTCTAAGAAGAATTAATATTTGATAATCTTTGCTGAATTTTTTTCATGCTAAGTCTTTCAAATTCAGAATTTGCTCTGCTTCTAGTCACTTGCATTGAATTGAAGTCGCTCAGTCATGTCCCCATGGGCTGTAGCCTATCAGGCTCCTCAGTCCATGGGATTCTCCAGGCAAGAGTACTGGAGTGGGTTGCCATTTCCTTCTCCAGGGGATCTTTCCGACCCAGGGATCGAACCCAGGTCTCCTGCATTCCAGGCAGATGCTTTAATCTCTGAGCCACCAGGGAAGCCCATAGTCACTTAGACCAAGTGTATAAATTAAGCAGACTGTCAGCTTAAAGGTAACTTCTCAACGTTGTGTCCTTAGTATCTCCTACAGATGAAACAGGATTTTTTTTTTTTTAATGCAAGGAAGAAGACTAAAAAAATTATTTAGCTGTGTTCCCAAAAAGTAAATGAAAGAGTTTTTTATTTTTCTAACCTGATTGGTGAAGAATTTTAAGAAAAGATCCAGGTCAGCCCAGATAGGAAACTGGTCACTTTTATACATGGTTAATGGGAAACTGAGTTAGTATTTTGGGAGGGCATCTTGCCAGTGGACAAACCTTTTAGCTTATCAGCTTTACTTCTAGGAACTAGTCCTGAAAAAGAACTCGCACATTTGCATAAAGATGTATCTATCAATAGGAATGTTTGTTGCAGTAATTTTTTGTAACAGCAAGAAAAGGGGAACAACTTAAATGTACACTAGGAGATAACTGGTTTTCTATTTTGAAAACTAACATCTATATTGTGGGGGCAATGTAGCTACTCACAATGATGTGAATACAGTTTGATATGAGAAGATCCCCATGATTATATTCAATGGAAAATATTATATTTTCATTTTTCTTAAGGCCTAAATATATGTGCATGAAAAAGGCAAAATAAGATCAGAAGTTTATATGTCAGAACTATAATACTAGTTATTTTTGACTATAGGATTCAGTTCAGTTCAGTCGATCAGTCATGTCTGACTCTTTGTGACCCCATGGACTGCAGAATGCCAGGCTTCCCTGTCCATCACCACTCCGGGAGCATGCTCAAACTCATGTCCACCGAGTCAGTGATGTCATCCAACCATCTCATCCTCTGTCATCCCCTTCTCCTCCCACCTTCAATCTTTCCCAGCATCAGGATATTTTCCAGTGAGTCAGTTCTTTGTATCAGGTGGCCAAAGTATTGGAGCTTCAGCTTCACCATCAGTCCTTCCAGTGAATATTCAGGACTGATTTCCTTTAAGATGGACTGGTTGGATCTCTTTACAATCCAAGGGACTCTCAAGAGTCTTCAACACCACTATTCAAAAGCATCAGTTCTTTGGTGCTCAGCTTTATGGTCCAACTCTCACATCCATACATGACTACTGGAAAAACTATAGCTCTGACTTGACAGCCCTTTGTTGGTAAAGTGATGTCTCTGCTTTTTAATATGCTCTCTAGGTTGGTCATAGCTTTTCTTCCAAGGAGTAAGCATCTTTTAATTTTATGGCTGCAATCACCATCTGCAGTGATTTTGGAGCACCCCCCAAATAAAGTCTCTCACTGTTTCCATTGTTTCCCCATCTATGTGCCATGAAGTTATGGGACTGGATGCCATGATCTTTGTTTTTTGATTGTTGGGTTTTAAGACAGCTTTTCCATTCTCCTCTTTCACCTTCATTAGGATGCTCTTTAGTTCCTCTTCACTTTCTGCCATTAGGGTGATGTTGTCTGCATATCTGAGATAATTGATATTTCTCCTGGCAGTCTTGATTCCAACTTGAACTTCATCCAGTCTGGTTTGCATGATGTAGTCTGCCTATAAGTTGAATAAGCAGGGTGGTGACAATATACAGATTTGACGTGCTCCTTTCCCTATTTGGAACCAGTCTGTTGTTCCATGTCTGGTTCTAACCATTGCTCTTTGACCTGCATACAGGTTTCTCAGGATGCAGGTAAGGTGGTCTGGTACTCCCATCTCTTTCAGAATTTTTCACAGTTTGCTATGATCCACACAGTCAAAGGCATTAGTGTAGTCAATGAAACAGAAGTAGATGTTTTTCTGGAATTCTCTTGCTTTTTCTATAACCCAACTGATGTTGGGAATTTGATCTCTTATACCTGTGCTTTTTGTTTTTTTTCTAAATCCAGCTTGAACATTCAGAAGTTCTTGGTTTACATACTGTTGAAGCCTGGCTTGGAGAGTTTTGAGCATTACCTTGCTAGCACGTGAGATGAGTGCAGTTGTGCAGTAGTTTGAACATTCTTTGACATTGCCATTCTTGAATGTACCCCTTGTTTATTTTGATCTATCTCTTGTCTGAAATCTAGCTGGTAAACACATTCTTTACATATTTTCTATAGCTGAGTGCAAACACCACCAAATCTGGACACAGGCTGTATTAGTTAAGGGAGTTGCTGTAACACACGAAGCTCTGCATCTCAGTGGCTTAATGCAAGTTTCTTGCAGTTTTCAGACTAACAATGCACGTCTTTATGGTTGGGTGATTTTCGTCCAGGTTAGGCTTCATGGACTCAGGCTCTTTCAACCTTGTGGCTCTGCTTTTGTCAAGATGTGACTTGCAGGGTTACCCTAGGTTTGTCTCCTTTCCAGCCAGCTGAAAGGGGTGAAGGAAATAGAGGATCATGTTTAAGAGTTTTTTATGAGCAAATTTTAAGGAGCAAGGCCTAAAGTCTACTGACCAGAACCCAAGCACATGGCTATGCCCAAAGGCAGAGGAACCTGGGAAATATAGTCTGGTATATGCCCTGGAGGATGAGGAAACTTTGGTGAACACATGGTAATTTCTGCCTATTACACAGAAGCTCATATCTTACCTCCACTCTTAGTTGTATAATGACTTAAAGTTCTTTAATTGAGCTTTAGTTTTCTCATTTATAAAATGAAGATACTAAAACCTATCCACTGTAAAGGGTTGGTGTGAAGATTAAACTTTTAGTCCTATATGAAATAGCTTCATTATTTATGAAATGTTTTATGGATACAACGGGGAAGTTTTCATTAACACAGATAACCTTGTTTTGTATTTTGAAAAACAAATGTATCTGACTTGGGTTAGATTAGGAATAGCAAACTAGATCTTGTAGGCTAAACCTAGTCAACTGCCTGTCTTGGTAAATAAAGCTTTATTGGAACATGACCATGTTCAATAGTGTATATAATTTTCTAAGATTGCTTTTGCACTACATGCCAAGTTGAGTGATTGCCACAGAGACTATATGGCCTGCAAAGCCTAAAACATTTACTAGACAGCTGTTTATGAAAAATTTGGCTGACCTGTGGACTAGAGAGTGTCTGAGCTCTTATTCATTTGCTATTCAATGTAGTGTCTGAGAGGTAGCAGATGCTCAGAGAATCTTTACCAAGGGGCTGAAAATCCCTTTTTAGAGCACTGTAGCTGAGAAATTATGCAGCTGGAAGGCAATTTCAGGAGGAAAGATGCCTCTCAGTCAGAGTGGATGATGAGTACCGTAGGCTCCTTTGCACTCTTTGAATAGCCGAATAGCCAAGATAATCAGGCACCCTGACTGCAGGCCCCACTGAATCCTCTCTCCTGTGCAGCCTTGGCTAGGTTCTTTTCTGAACAGGAGCAAATGCCCCCTCTAGTCATTATAATTGGTTCAATCATCAAACTATTTATGGTGTATCACTATTAATCTCATAATCATTGGCAAATACTAAGTGAATGATTATTGCAGGGAGTAAAAGGCAGAGGAAGGGACAGATGACTGAGGAATGCTTTAATTTCACAAGTGCACAATCTCATGAATGTTTGCTTCTGATTGTTATGCAGCGTAACTTTTGCAAGTTTGACAACATAACAGCCTGAGTAAGAGTAGCACAAATTTGATTTAAACTTTTCTCATGATTGGCTAATTAAGAGTATAATCAGCCAATCAATACACATTCAGCACATGGAAATTTTTTTTGTTTGTTTTTTGTTTTTTACTTTACAATACTGTATTTGTTTTGCCATACAATAACATGTATCTGCCACGGGTGTACATGAGTTCCCAATCCAACACATTAAAAAGATCATACACCATGACCAAGTGGGCTTTATCCCAGGGATGCAAGGATTCTTCAGTATCCACAAATCAATCAATGCAATTCACCACATTAATGAATTGAAAAATAAAAGCCATATGATTATCTCAATAGATGCAGAGAAAGCCTTTGACAAANCAAAGAGGACACTAATAGATGGAGAAATATACCATGTTCATGGATTGGAATAATCAATATAGTGAAAATAAGTATACTACCCAAAGCAATCTACATATTCAATGCAATCCCTATCAAGCTACTGGCAGTATTTTTCACAGCACATGGAAATATTAAGGTGGATATTAGAGGGGAAGTTCATTGAGCTAATATTTATTGACTGCCTAGTAGCTGTTATGCAAACACATTGGACTAGGTGCCAAGAAATAGGGTAAATAAGCCATAGTCCCTGCTTGAGGCACACAGCTTAGTGGGAGAAAATACAGAAAGAATTGGCAGATCCCTCCTTACCTTTGAGAGATAAGGACTGTAAAGAATCTGCATACAGTGTGGGAGACACGGGTTTGATCCCTGGGTGGGAAAGATCACTTGGAGAAGGGAATGGCTACCTACTCCAGTATTCCTGCCTGGAGAATTCCATGGACAGAGGAGCTTAACAGGCTATAGTCCATGGTGTTAAAAAGAGTTGTACATGACTGAGTGACTAACACTTTCACTCTTTTCCCTGGGAGATAATATTTTTATAGACCTGAATATCTGGAGCAGCAGTCTCTTCAACTGGAATAATCAGGAGGTTGAAATCTTTGGATTATGGAAAGTAAGGGAGGGTGGGGGGCAGAAAAGGAAACAGGAAAGTATAAGGTTTCATCTGTTGGTATTAGAACTAGGTCAAGATTTACTTCTCTAGGCATATTCTTAGTTACCCAAATCTAACCAAAGGCACTTGTCTAAATTAATTAAATCACACATTACAAAAGAGGTGTTTTTACAGCTATGTTTAGTACATTCATTTTTTGTAGCTTTCTCTCGTTTTTGTTTTGCACAGTTATATTTTAAAATATAATCTTTGTAGAACTTAACTGTTAAAAAATATTAGGATATGTTACTCCTAAGAAATTTGCAGAGAAAGGATAGAGTCTCATGTCGCTTGGAACCCTGGAATCTACAATAGTGTCCTACATGGTGTAGTGGGGTGTGCATGTGCTCACTTGTGTCTGTCCGATTCTTTGTGACCCCATGGACTGTAACCCTCCAGGGTCCTCTGTCCATGGAATTACAGGCAAGAATACTGTCTTGGGTTGCCTACTCCAGGGGTTCTTCCCAATTTAGGGATCTAATCTACATCTCTTTTGTCTCCTGCATTGGCAGGTGGATTCTTTACCACTGTGCCCCCTGAGAAACCCTGATATGTGTTGGGGCCTGATAATTGTTTACTGATAAAATATTAGGAAGTTTAATTTAATAATCCTTTTAAAAAGAAATACATAATCACAGAGGCAAAGATCAACCAGTGAATAATTCAGAGTTCTCATTGGGACTGGGGATATTTGTTGGCAGTGCATTTTGTGTTCTCTCTGATCTCTTACTTTCTAGTCTCAGTCTTTTGGTTAAAATATATACATGGTAGTTCCTCTAATTATAGTGATTGTCCCCATGATAAGCTTGTACCAAGCAGTAACTTCAAAACCTTTTGTTAAACTATGTGAGTGATGGGCCCCCAGCCAGGATATGAAGATGATAGCTCCAATTTGGATCAGTTGTTGGGCTTTCTGTATTGATTCTGTTGACCTACCAAGGGGACAATACTCCCCTGTTCCTCAATATGCCAGTTTTCCACTTGGCATTATGTTTGAAAGCCTCAGGTGGGTAGGGATTTGGGCTATATGGAATGTTCTGCAGAGCACAGCAGACCTTTGTTATTTGGTAAATTTCATATGAAATTCAATTACCTGAGAAGTCACCCTAGGGGAGCCACTCATCCTAAGTTACATAGGAAAAGCAAAATTGTCAATTCATTTTCCAGCTAGGGATTTCTTTTCAAAAGGAGCATGTTGATTTTCTTTTAATAATGTTAAATCAAAAAGCACAAGAGATGAAGCAAAACTCATGAGACTGATATGGATAAATGAGTAGAAGAATTATTTGATGCCCTTCTACTCACCACCCCACCATTCTTGCAGTTGAAGTAATTTATCTAAAGTTCAGGTGCAGCTGAACTGCACCTTCTAATATTAAGATTTTAAAGATGGAGTATATTTCCAGGGGCAGAAACAGTGCTTTTTCCTTTGTGAATCCCATACTGGGTTTCCAAAGGTTACTAACTGTTGAAATCTTATTCTGCAAGACCAACTGTAGCTGGCTGGAAATAGCCTTGGAGTTGCTCTGCTGCTGCAATCCCAATTTCACCTGCCTTCAGCTTCTGCAGCATTCTTAAGAATTTCAGAATTTGTTCTGAGAGCTAGCTTAGAAGAGGCTGGTAAAAGTGGCTGTTGATTTCTGCAAATAATACAGTTCCCCTGAAGATGGTGTGCACAGGTGGCCAAGGGCTCTGCAATATTAGAAAAAGTCTTTAATTTTGTTCAACCTGTTAGACACTGAAAACTGCTACACAGAGGCAACAGAGCCTTTATAGTCCGGGTGTGGATGACTTGACTAAAGATCCTTTCTAGAAGACATCTGGCTCCCCTATTCATGGGTATTGATAATAAGTTTAGAGATAGAAATGCTTTCCATGTGAAGAGAGATCACATAGTAGGCACTTGATATAGTAGTGTCAGGTGAGGCGGAAAGCCTCATTCTCTGATGATTAATGTTGGAAGAAGATTAAGGGTGAGTGAACATCTCATCTCTGTTGGGTGGTCAGGAGCAATAAAGTATTCTGCAGTTTTGAGTCAGGGAAGTCTCCTTGGTTGTTGAGGCATACCTCTTATCCTGAAGGACGAGGAACTTAACTGTCCCATGCCCAGTGTCCTTCAGCATCTTCAGCTCCATTGCTTCTTGATGCTTCAAAGGTGGGGAGGCTTGGTTTCCAGTGACTGGTAGGTTGTAATGGACTCTTGTTATTGTGGTTGTTCAGTCATTAAGTTGCGTACAAGTCTTTGTGACCTCATGGACTGCAGCACACCAGGCTTCCCTGTTCTCCACCATCTCCCAGAGTTTGCTCAGACTCATATCCATTGAGTTGGTGATGCCTTCCAACCGTGTCACCTTCTTTTCTTGTTCTCAATCTTTCCCAGCATCAAGGTCTTTTCCAATGAGTTGGCTCTTTGCATCAGGTGGGCAAAGTACTGGAGCTTCAGCTTCAGCATCGGTCCTTCCAAGGAATATTCAGGATTGATTTCCTTTAGGATTGAATGGTTTGATCTCCTTGCTGTCGAAGGGACTCTCAAGAGTAATGAGCTCTACCCATCTCCAGATGGTGGTGATAGGATAGTTAGATAGTTTGGGTTTATCTTTGTGAGTATGGTACTATTACTTTGACAAGTAGATAAGTTAGTTCTATGGTCTGCTGGATAATTATATTTTTTAAGTAAGATTAACTTCTTAATTACTCCTGAAGGAGAAGCTGTAGTATCAAATTGTGTTTCTGGCAGGCAGCCAGGGAAAAATAAGGTAATTAAATGTGTGACTACTTCTTTCCAAATGTGAAAGACATACTTTTCAGTAGGTTTATTTAACCATTAGATAAAAACAGACTTTAAAATGACTAGAGATTAACTATGGAAACAGACTTCTTTAACAGCAAATTTTATGTTTTAAGCAATAGTCTACTAAATGAATTGTCTTATACTGTACTAATAAAACAAGTAAAACTGAAAAATTATGTGAAATATCTTAGATTTTTCTCAAAAGTATAGTTTCAAAAGAATTGATGCTTTTGAACTGTGGTGTTGGATAAGACTCTTGAGAGTCTCTTGGACAGCAAGGAGTTCCAACCAGTCCATCCTAAAGGAAATCATTCCTGAATATTCACTGGAAGGACTGATGCTGAAGTTGAAGCTCCAGTACTTTTAAGGTCACCTGATGCGAAGAACTGACTCATTTGAAAAGACCCTGATGCTGGGAAAGATTGAAGGTGGGAGGAGAAGGGGATCACAGAGGATAAGATGGTTGGATGGCATCACCAACTCGAGGGACATGAGTCTGAGTAAGCTCTGGGAGTTGCTCATGGACAGGGAAGTCTGGTGTGTTGCAGTCCATGGGGTCACAAAGAGTCGGACATAACTGAGTGACTGAACTGAACTTGAACTGAGAGATTGAATTGAATCTGTAGACTTTTTTGGGTAATATAGCTATTTAGTAATACAAATTATTCTAATCCATGAATATGGCATGTCTTTCCATTTGTTTGTGTATTTTTCAGTTTATTTCATCAACATTTTGTAGTATTCAATGTACAGATTTTTCACTTCCTTCGTTAAGTTATTCCTGAATATTTTATTGTTTTTGATAATATTGTGAATAGAATTGTGATTAAAATTTCTTTCTCAAAATGTTTTTCTTGGTATATAGAAGCACAACTAATTTCTATATGTTGATTTTGTATCCTGCAACTTTACTTAACTGTTTCATTCTAACTACTTTTGGTGGCATCTTTAGGACTTTTTTATGTGTGAGGTCATGTCCTCTGCAAACAGATAGTTTTAGTTCTTCCTTTCTGATTTGGATGTCTTTTATTTCTTGTATGATTGCGCTCACTAGGGTTTATAGAGCTTTTCTGAATAGGGGTAATGAGAGTGTATATTCTTTTTCATGGTCTTAGAATAAAAGGTTTTAGTATTTCACCATTGAGTTATGATGTTGGCTGTAGGTTTGTCATATATGGCTTTTATTGTGTTGAGATTCCTTGTATACCCAATTTATTGAGCCTTTTTTTTTTTTAAATCATGAAAGGATCTTGTATTTTATTGATTGCTTTTTCTCCGTCTATTGGAATGATCATATTATTTTTTTTATTATTCATTCTATTAAATGTGGTGTATCACATTTGTGTATGTTAAATCATCCTTGCACCCCATGGATAAATCCCTCTTGATTGTGGTGTATGATTCTTATAATATGCTGTTGAATTTGGTTTCCTAATATTTTGTTGAGAGTTTTTGTGTTTATTAGGGGTATTGGTCTATAGTTTTATTTTTATAGTGTCTAGCTTTAATATCAGGGTAATGCTGGTCTTTTAAAATGAATTTGAAAGTGTTTCCTAAGAAGGACTTTCTGACCTTCCTCTGAAGCAGGTTAATAAAACTTTTATGTATGAGGCACCCATATAATCAGAGGAAAAGAGTTGCTTTATTTCTAAAGACAAAGGGGCACAGAAGGATAGTGGAACAAGCAGGCTTTGCCAGGTTTCTCCTATTAAACGGATTTACCTCATACTTTGTCCTATCTTCATATTGCTCCATGACTTTCCATTCTTCATAAGACCTAGCATTAAAAACACTCGGTTTTAACCATTTCTTTGGGTCTTCATTTGCTTATGAAGTCTCCTGTGTCATGTAAAATTTACATTAAATCAATGTATATGTTTTTGTCTTGCTAATCTGTCTTTTGATATTGAGTTCCAAGTTGAGAATTTACATGGGTAGAAGAAAAAGATAGTTTTCCTCCTTTATGCTAAAGTCTTGAAAACTATTGTTTCATATATTTTGTTCACTTTCTTTTTTAAGGTAGGTTACTCCATCTTGGTCAGAAGCAGAATTCCTTTTTCTGAGCTTTGGCTTGTTTATTATTTTTTGCACCAATAATCAATTTATTTATCTGCAGAAACACTGAAAAAAGGAGATTAAAAAATTTTTGCTTATGTATGAGATTTTCTTTCCCATTTTTATCTTCTAACTGATTACTGTATGACTATATGCAGGTTACATGCTATTTTGTTTCTTAATCTAATAAGTTTCTGTTTTACTAAGTTATTTAAAATTTTCTCTTTGATTGCCTTGGTTTTATAGGTGTGTTGTTGTTTAGTTGCTAAGTCATGTCCAACTCTTTGCAACCCCATGGACTATAGCATGCCAGGCTTCCCTGTCCTTCACTATCTCCCAGAGTTTGTTCAAATTCATGTCCAACTGCTGCATAATCTACAAATAGAAAGGAAATACAATTATATCTAATTTTCATGTTTTTAGTTGCTTTTCTCTTATCTGATTATGTTGGCTAATGCCTCTTATAATATAATAGTACATAAAGATAATGAGCATCCTTGCCTCATTTCTGACATTAGTCAAATGATTCCAGCGTTTCCCTTTTAAATAAGATGCTGACTTTAAGACTGAGGGACACACATATCCATAATTTCTGAAGGGTTTTTTTTTTTTTTTTTGAAATTGGGAATGGTATTGAATTCTATTGGAGGGTCCTTTTAGTGTTTCTAGAGATAATCGTATGGTTTTTCTCTTTAAATCTGTTAAGATGGTGAATTACATTAATAAGTGTGTAATATCTAAAAGTGAACCATTTCATGAAGCTATCACAAAATTGTTAATCGACTATACTCCAAAATAAATTGGAAAAAAAAAAAGTGAACCAGTCTTGCATTCCTAGGAAAGAATTCCACTTGTTAAAACAATTTAGATTTTTTGTTATTCACTTTATATATATGATTTTACATCCATATTCATAAGTGAGGTTTATTGGGTGCATTTTGCATTTTTTTTAAAAGTTAAATTTAGGTATCAGTATTATATCTTCTTCATAAAATGCAGGTGGCAATTTATTCTTCTTTTTGTTTGCTCTTTTGATTAACATAGGAGCAATTAACATAGGAATTATCCATTCCTTGAAGGTTTGATAGAATTTCCCACATAAAATTATGTTTCTGTGATATTTTATTGGCAATAGTTTTTTGAAAATTTATTTATTTTTAAATCAAAGGATAATTGGTTTACAGAATTTTGTTGTTTTCTGTCAAACCTCAACATGAATCAGCCACAGGTACACATATATCCCCTCTCTTTTAGACCTCCTTCCCATCTCCCTCCCCATCCCACCCTTCTTGGTTGATATAGAGCCCCTGTTTGAGTTTCCTGAGACATACAGCAAATTCCTGTTGGCTATCTATTTTATGTATGGTAATGTAAGTTTCCATGTTACTCTCTCCATACATCTCACCCTCAGCAATAATTTATTTGGGGGAATAATTCTATTTCTTTTATGAAAATTGATGTTTACTATCTGTATTGGGGTCAATATGCAAAAGGTACATTTTTGAAGAAAATTATCCCTTTTATCCAGCTTTTCAGATTTATTGGCTTAGAGTTGGTAAAATATTGTTTTTTGGCATTTTAAACATAACCTCCGTTTCAATGTTCTTTTCCTTTTATAATTTTTTGTTTATTTATGGTTTCTCATTTTTCTTTTTGTTGAGTAGGTTTTGGTCTATTTTGCTGTCATTTTCTTAAATTTTTTTAGTAATCTTACTGAAAATTTTTTTTCTTTGCTTTCTTTTCCATTAGGGTTTGCTAGCCTCTCAGATGGTTCCTTTTCTTTCTGAGAGAGATTTTTGGCTGTTTCCCGCCACCTCTAGGTCCCTGCTGCTACCCTTTTCTTTTTTTCATGCAATTGACGTCTGATTCTGGGACTGGCTGTGCTATGCTGTTCCATGTATTTGATCACTTACATGTAGATTGAAATTTCTATTATTTCTTCTGACTCCTATTTCTGCTCTGGGATTGGGTTATACATGGCATTATTTGCTCTTCTTTGAATGTGTGGATAGATTCCTTCATCTGCAGAGATTCTGAAAGTACAAGAATGATCCAAGTATCAGAGAGAAAAAGCGACTAAACAGGAATGTTTTAGATATAAGGCTCTAAGAAGGCCTTTATAGTGAGGTGACACTTCTCAAAAAAAGGAGTTGAATTCTATTGGTTGGTCCTTTCAGTGTTTTTTTTTTTTTGACACAAGAAGGTGACACTTTAGCAGAATCCTGAATAAGGTGAGAAAGTGACCATATAAGAGCCAAAGGAATATTAGGACTTGGAGTCAGAGAATTAGCCGTGGGTCAGACCATGGAGTTTAGATTTTTTCCTAAGAGTAACTGGAAGCCATTGGAGGATGTTAAGGGAGAAGTAACAGAGTTCTCTATAGGGGGACTGTTTGGACTGTGCTTCAGAAGATGAATCGAATGAGTCGAGAGAAACTGGGAGACTAATTACAATGTTATTGTCTGAGATGATGGTGTCTAAACTGGAGTGATAACTGGACATGTTGTATAAGAAGTGATCAGACTCAGAATATGTTTTAAAGTTTTACTGGATGGGACTTCCTGATTGAGTGGGTATGGGATGTGCAAGAGAACTATCCAGGATAAATAGGGTGAAGGTGATGCCATTTTCTGAGATGGAAAGTCTTGACTGAAGAGCAAATAATGGTGGTGGTGGTGGGTGTCAGTGACTCTTCTCTAGACATGTTAGGACTGAGATGTTTGTTAGACCTCTAGGTGGAGATGTTGATAGGTGAGAGGTTGTAGCTTTGTAGATAAATACATTTTTGAAATTGTCAGCAAACTAAAAATCACAGCCACTTCCTAAGTGCTGTCAGGAATGAGTGAAAGAAGGGCACAGACTGAGCCCTGGGTTTCTCTAGATTTAGAGCTCAGAGAAACGGGGAACCAAACAACAGACCCCAAGGAGGACTGGCTAGTATGAGATGAAAGATGTTAGGGGAATATGGTGGTGCAGGAACCATGGTGGGGCAGCCTTTCAAGGGGAAGGTATTGTCAGGGAGTCAGATGCCACTGCGGAGGTGAGTACAATGAAGAATTAGAAACAGCCGTCGTGTTTGGCAACGTGGAGGTCGTGAGCCTGCTTGATTAGCATGGTTTCCATGGAGAGGGAGAAAAGTCTGGTTGGAACAGATTAAGAAGAAAGTGGAAGAGAAAAAAGTAGAGAGAAACAGATGACTTTTTTTGAGGGTTTTTTTTTTTTTTTTTTTACTAAAAATATATAGAGATATGGAGTGGTCACCAGAGAGGAGTGTGAGCTCAAGGGGTGGAATATTTAAGAGACACTTAATGATACATTTGAAAACTATTATGCGTTATCTGGTACAGAGAAAACAAATTGATCAGGAGCGAGAGGAAGCAGTGTGTGTGGACATTAGATAAAGATGGTGGGTGAAATGGGTAATTTCTCTACCTATTTCTTGCATTGGTGAAATTAGGAGCAAAGATACTAGCTGAGAGTGGGAAAGGAATGGGAGGTTTCAAGAGAAGAGTTATATAGAAGTCAGTTTGGAGTGTGATAGAGTGAACCGAGCAAGGAAGTGAGGGCCCACTTGAAAACTGAGAGTGTTACTTTAAGAATGGACCTTGTTCCTGTATTTCATTCTTGCCAGTCAAGTGCAAGTGCAGAAGTGGAGATAGGGGCTCACCAGGGCAAGGGATAGTGGGGTGAAGGAATTCCATGTGGATGCAAGGCTGTCTAACCAACGCTGGGTAAAGAGGGCCATGAGGAAGACTATGGCCACCTTATAGACAAAAGCTGAAAACTAACGTTGGGGTCAAAGAATTGGGATAACAGAGGAAGGGAGGAAACAAAACGAAACAAGACTGGTGATGATAGTCTAAGTGGAGATCTCGAAAGGGAGGTTTTAGGAATGAAACAGTGCTAACTGTGAAATTAGAAGCCTAGGGTGGGACCATTGGAATGGGGGGCCGAGGTGGTGAAGGACAAGATTTTTGCAAGTGAGGAAGTCCAGGAACAAAAATGCCAGTTTGGGGTGTGTCTTCCAGTTTTAAGTCAGTGTCAGCAGGAATGATGACAGAAGTAGAGGTGGAGCTGGATGCGGAAATTGGCAACAGGGGAAGGGCCCGAACAGGTGGTATACGTGGCTGCAGCCAGATGATGCGGCAGGTGCCGTAAGGGAAGGTGTGTGCTTCGGTTTTAAGTGTGAGAGGGGGCATGGTCTGAAAGCAGCAGTGAGAAGTAAATGGGATCAAGTACTCAAAGAGACCTTCCTGTGTATAATAAGCACTCTACGAATGGCTGATAGCGTCTAGTCCTAAAGGTTTGGTGAATACATGATCTTGAAAATGTAGTGCTGTGTACAGAGCAGGCTCAGAAAATGTGAATGTGGGTCCCAAACCAAAAACGAAACCGAACTGTCCGTTTGCTAATCTGAAGGGAGATTTTGGCCTCCCAGAATTTTGACTGTGGATTTGTCTTACTGACCGTGCAGAGCTCTGGTGGATAGTAGTCTGTGTCTAGCCATCTAGGCCATGTTGGCTTCTTTGTGTACATTAGATAAATGATGCTGTGCAAATGTAGATTATTAGCAAGCTATAAAGTGATCTCATGGAAGAAGTTTAATGTGGGGCCTTTTAAACATTCTAGCTATTCGAAGGACGGAGCAGCATGAGTGATTAAAGCTCACTGGCTCTCGTGGCCTCAACGCTCCTGGAATGCTTGGAAAAATGAGATCATAGGGTTTGATGTAAAGTCAAATAAATGTGAACATCCCACTTGGACTTTGCTCTGTCTTCCTGCTCGTTTAGAATGATTCGATCATTATGTTTGCAAGAAAGTCAAATTAATAAGCTTGTTCTGCTTGGTTAACTGCATGGATCCAGAGGCTCTGAGGCATAACTCACATATTTTTAGAGATTCCTGAAGAGAGGAAAGCTTAGGAAGTTGAGCCTTGAAAAATGGAGGCCAACAGATACTCAGATTCCCTTTTAGTTTATCTTAATAAGAATCGATCATTTCTGAGGACAGATTTAGAAATAGCAGCACTTCAGAGAAGATAATTGGAACAATTTAATCTGCCTATCTATAAAAGTGGAGGAAGAAAGCGGGGATTTCTTGTTAATGTTTCATGTGAGATCAGCAGGTAAGTAATTCCACACTGAAACAGAAAGTGACCCAGAAGTAAAGAGAAATAAGAACAGAGTATATTTACTTGCTGAAGGACACTAAACTCCAGAGGTTCTTTTCATATTTACTCTTACTAGTTTAAAAACTTGGTATATGCTCATCACTGGAAATTTTAATGATACAGAGGTATATGAAATAAAAGGAAAAGTCATGTTTAGAGCTAGGCTACTTTGCTGCCTGCTGGCTATTCCAGCCTTTGTAGGTTTTCACAGTTGACTGTTTTGTGTATACCTGTGCACGTGAGAAGTACTTCATCTTAACAGTAAGATCTATGATCTTATACGTTGTTTCACTGGTTGTGTTTTACTTCCTTCTCTCCCCCCCTCCCCCCTACACATACATATATGTTCATGTTGTTGAATACATATCTACCTCATTCTGTTTAACAACTGTTTTCAATAATGGTGGCTGTACCGTACTTTAAGAAACTAGTTTCCTGTTGATGGATGTTTAGCTTTTTTGTTCTTACAAATAGAGCTATGGCAAACATTCATTTACACGTGTCTTTGTACCCTTGTGCAGTGTGTAAACTCTAAGCTTTGAAGTGTCAGGTTTAAAGAACAGGAAAATTTTTAGATGTGGCTAGATTTCCTCAGTTAGAGAGTGCCTGCTTACCCAGTACTCTAGCCAACACTGGGTGATATCAGCCAGCAGTGGAATATCATTGTTTTAATGTACATTTCTGGAATTATTAGCATTGTTGAGCATCATTTCGTGTTTCTTTGTAATTTCCTCCTCTATATATTGTCTGTCCTGTAACCATTTTTGTATTGGTTTATCTTTTTCTTTTTTAAAATGTATTTTCTTTAAAATTTATTTTTAACTGAAGGATAATTGCCTTACAATATTGTGTTGGTCTCTGCCACACATCAACGTGAATCAGCCACGGTATAAATATTTCCCCTCCCTCTTGAACCTCCCTTTCTACCCCTAGGTTGTCACAGAGCCCCAGTTTGAGTTCCCTGAGTCTCATACAGCTAACTCCCACTGGCTATTTTACATATGGTAGTGTATATGTTTTTCTTATTGACTTTCTCATTGAATGAGGCAAGTGCAGTATCCATCACATATGTTGAGAATATATTTCCCATTTTCTTTCAAATCCTGACTTCAATGTGTTTTCCCATATCTTCTCTAGTTTAAAAGAAACACTCTAGTTTGCTGACTTAGGGGATTCCCTGGTGGCTCAGATGGTAAAGAATCTGCCTGTAATGCAGGAGACCTGGGTTTGATCCCTGGGTTGGAAAGATCCCCTGGAGAAGAAAATGACAATCCACTCCAGTGTTCTTGCCTGGGAAATCCCATGGGTAGAAGAGGCTGGCAGGCTACAGTCTGTGGAGTTGCAAAGAATCAGACACGACTGAGTAACGAACACACACACACACACACACATACACTTCAGAGACTTGAGGCTAATTCCAAGCTCCCTAAAGTAGCATTTGATGTGTGAGGGCCCTAGCCTCCTGGCCATAGCAGCCCCCGCTGCAGGCTTGCCAGCTTATCTCCTCTGGCAGCCTCTCCGAGATAACAGAAGCCCACCGAGTGCTTGTCTGGGGCACTATTAGATTATTGTATCACTTACAAGCAGTGTGCTTTAGTGGCAGGAGGGTGGGTTTGGATTCAGACTCTTGGTTTGGGTTTTTTTTTTTAGCTATTGTACCTAATTGTGTGATCTTTGAGCTTCACTTTTGAAACAAGGATTAAGCCTGTCATGTCTCACAGGACTGTTGTGAGAGTCACATGATATATCCAAAATAAATTGGTTTAAGTTAAAAAGGGCTCTGTGTAAATTTTTATTAGTCATGTGACAGTTTTTTTTTTTTTGGCTAGTAAACAACTGTTTGAGGGGGACCCTAGGAAGCTGTAAAAGTGTGACTCTTCCCTCTCCCGTGCCTCCTTATCCCTGTGTCACACAGTCTTTGATTTTATTGCTTTTGCTTCCTAACAGACTTTAGAATTGGTCTCTTTGTCTCCATTCCCATACAGTCATCTTAGTCCAGATCAAATCTGGGTTAAAGATGGGTCAGCAGGGTGGCCCTGTGATATGGGAGTGATATGACTAGAAACACAAGATGGAGAAGATGGGTTGAACTTCCGTCTCCACCCCCAGCCCCCATAGCAGGGCCGCCCTGTACCGTTGCACAGAATGTGCACTGTGCTCTACACAGTCTGCACAGCTAGCGCACCACGTGTGCCAGGGCTGCCCAAGGCTATGTGCTCGTCAGATGGTCCCTGCCCTCCCTGTAAGGAGGACAAGGCCTGCTCAGTGGCAGGCTTGTTCTGTTGATCAGGGTATTATTTGGGGGCTCTGGAAAACAGGCTTCTTTGCCTTGCTTTCCTCAAGCAGTTGCAGACATGTCTCTAAATCAGTTTTGGACAAATATGTGAAGACTGCCGGTTGAAGGAGACCCCAAATTATGAGCCCCCATAGCTCAGCTCTGCCCTTGTGTAAGTTACTCCTTGTGTAGCTCTGTTTGTCTTCTCAGCCTCACTCTTGTCCTTCCAAACTGTCCTGATCTTTAGAGAAGAGGTACCTCATCATGTCATCTCCCTACTTAAAAGCTTTTAGTGGATTTCCATTGCTCTTATTATGAAAACCAAGATCCTTAGTGGGACCTAAGAGACCCTATGAGGTCACCCCTGCTTCCCCTCCCACCATGTTGTCTGCGGGCTCTGCCCACGTCCACACCTGCACGGTTCCCGCCTGCCAGTTCCCGGCTGCTCGGTCTGAGCTCTGATGAAAAGCCATCTCCATAGAGAAGCCTTCCCGGCAGTCCAGCCTCCATCAGGTCCTCTGTTGTTGGCTTTTTCTTTATACCTTGCTCTCTTCATAGCACTTATGACAAATATTTGTTGTCTAATTTGCTATGTATTGTCAGTGACTCTTGCTGAATTCTATATGTCGTTTTCATTATTGTATTTTTAGTACCTCACAATACATCTTGTACACAGTGGACACTGTTTATTTGTTGACAGAATGGATGAATAACTGAGGCACTCTGGGAAATTTACATGTGACCAGGACTTTCTCCCTGTTGGAAGCTGATGTCCCCCAGGGAAGCGGGGTGGGGGGCTTTGCAAAGGACAAGTCTCCTTTTTCTGGGAAGGATAGCAAGACCAGAGACCTGTAAACTTACCTAGGCTGTAAGTGGTCCCACCTGCTCTTAAGTTGCCTTTTAGTGACTTCTCTTCCTCTCAAGGTTACTAGCATCTTATAGTGATGGTTCCTTTGCCTCTTCTTTGTTTTTAATCTGACTTGGTGAATGTAAGAGGGATGCAGTTAGATATCAGGAAATCTCCAAGAACACCACCCTTGCTCCTTAGAGTTAAATTTCTGAGCTGCAACCCTCTATATAAAGTCTCCTGAGCCAATATAGTAGAGCTGTCCTCTACTCCTGAGGCTGGNGGGCCGTACAGACCAACCAATTGTCACCCCAACCACCTCCTTTATCAGTCTCTTCTATCCACTATTCACTTGCCTTAATCAATCAACACACAGATACCAGATAACTATGGACAGCCCCTAAGGCTCACAGTCTGCTAAATTACTTATTCATCTACCGTGCCTGACCTGATCCTTCCTGTGAATCCACAGTGAAGGCTCTTGCCTGCATTCCACCCTTACCCCACTCCCGCCCCATCCCTCTGCCTCCTGACTGACCCTGCCTTGTCCTTCCTCTGTGCCCCCCTGCCCTACATGGCCTCTTGTTTCCAGGGAGCTGAATGTGTACAAAACTTATTCCTCTATGACAGTATTTCCATATCTATGTGTCTTACCATACATACTAAAATTTTAAAACAAACTCCAGGAACTCTTAAGACCATGGGACTGATGGGGAGTTTGGTGTTATAACCTGTTGAGTTTGAAGTGGTCTGGGGTATTAGAACCCTTGGATATAGATATCTAAGAGCTGTTAGACATAGGGATTTGGTGCTTTAGGAAAGAAGTCCCAATATTTCCTCTCCATTATATCTCCTAGGGTTGCTGTGGGATATAGGTGAGATTCATGTAGGAGGAGGCCTTTGAAAATTATGAAGTGCTATGTCAATAAAAAGTACTCTTATTTTATCACTTGCCTTTAGAGTTTGGGGCTATATACCTTGCTAAGAATAAATGGAATTTTGCCTTATCCCTTTGTTGGCCAATCTCTATTCAGACAGAAGCTTTCATAGGAGTTCCCTTGGCAGGATGTTGCTGCCACCATACTGGCTTGGGTTTGATTCTTTTTTTTTTTTTTTTAAAGAGAAGTCTGACAAAAATAGAAATATAGATCAATGGAATAGAATAGAAACCTCAAAATAAACCCATGCACCTATGGGCAATTAATCTGTGACAAAGGAGGCAAGACTCACAATGTCAGAAAGACAGTCTGTTCAACAAATAGTGCTGGGAAAACTGGAAAGCTACATGTAAAAAAAATGAAATTAGATCATTCTTTAATACCATACACAAAAATAAGCCCCAAATGTGAGACCAAACACTATAAAACTTCTTGGGGAAAACACAGGCAGGACACTCTCTGACATAAATCACAGCAGTATGTGTTTTGATCTGTATCTAAGAATAATGAAAATAAAAACAAAAATAAACAAATGGGCCTACTAACTCAAAAGCTTTTGCACAGCAAAGGAAACAATAAACAAAGTGAAAAGACAGCCCACAGATTGGGCGAATATATTTGCAAATGATGTGACCAATAAGGGATTAGTCTCCAAAATCTACAAACAGCTCGTGACACAGCATCAAAACAAACAGCCCGCTCAAAAAATGTGCAGAAGACCTCAATAGACATTTCTCCAAAGAAGACATACAGATGGCCAATAGACATGTGAAAAGGTGCTCAACACTGTTGCTTATTAGAGAAATGCAAATCAAAACTACAATGAGGTATCGCCTTATACCAACCAGCATGGATATCATCAAAAAATCCACAAACAATAAATGCTGGTGAGGGCATGGAGAGAAAAGAACATTCTTAAACTGTTGGTGGGAATGTAAATTGGTACAGCCACTATGGAGAACAGTATGGAGGTTCCTTAAAAAACTGAAAATGGAGCTCCCGTATGACTCTGCAATCCCACTCCTAGGCATATATCCAGAGAAAAACATAATCCGAAAGGGTACATGCACCCCTACGTTCGTTGCAACACTGTTTACAATAGCCGAGATGTGGAAGCAACCCAAATGTCCATCAACAGAGGAATGGGTAAAGAAGATGTGGTACATATTTACACTAGAATATTACCTAGCCATTAAAAAGAATGAAATAACGCCATTTGCAGCAACATGGACGGACCTAGAGTTTATCATACTGAGTGAAGGAAGTCAGACAGAAAAGGAGGAATATTGTATGACATCCCTCATAAGTAGAATCTAAAAAGAAATGATAAAATGAACTTACAAAACAGACTTACAGACTTAGAGAAGAAACTTATTGTTGGGGGAGAAGGATGGGGAGAAGGGATAGTTAGGGATGGACATACACACACTCTTATATTAAAAATGTATAACCAACAAGGATCTACTGTATTGCACATGAACTCTGCTCAATATTATGGCAGCCTGGATGGGAGGGGAGTTTGAGGGAGAATGGATACATGAATATCTATGGCTGAATCCTTTCACTGTTCACCTGAGATTATTACAACATTGTTAACTAGCTATACCCCAACACATAATAAAAAGTTTTTAGAAAGAGCAACTGTCCTAGCAATAGAAGAGGGGAATATCTGAAAGCGAATGCAGTTGGTACTTGAACAATATGGGTTTAAGACTATGTGAATCGACTTATACAAAGGTTTTTTTCAATAAATGCTACAAATGATCCTCAGGTAGTTGATTCTGTGGTTGTAGAATCACAAAAACAGAGGGTCAGCCAACTATGGTACTTGAGCATCTGCAGATTTTGGTGTCCACTGAGGGACAACTATATTTTCCTTTATTCTGATCTAGGGATAGTAATAAAATAAGAATAAAGTAAATATGATTTAGCATAAAATCAAGATTTGAATTTCCTTTCTTGGAAATAGTTTTCCTTTTCCTTCAAAAAACTGTTTCTTTTATATCTACTTCTTGGAATTAGTACTTTTAGATTTATTTAATTCACCCCAAGGTTTTCTTAAACTGGGGATTAAATAGCTCTGGGCCCCAGAGATCACAGAGAGTGATTAGAGAGGTCACAGAGACTCTGGGGAGTGGGGCCGTGTTACTCCCCCTTCACCTCCCTCCCTCTTTCCGTAGCTTTGTGTTTGTTACCTTCTGTGCTTCAAGGTGCTACCTCTGTGATTATACCTGTCTGTTTACATCACTGGCTCCATCCCAGGGACTCTGGTTTTTACTTGGAATTCAAACCAAAATGGAATGGAAACCAATTCAGGATGTGATCTCAAGTTAATTATCTTTTCTGAGCCTCATAACAATCAAGGACTGGACGGGCTCTTTCCTGTACAACATGCTACTGGTCAGACAGGACTAGACAACAAAGAGAGAAGAGAATGAGAATCACTCAACTAAATAAACCCTAGTACCTGACTACACTGTTCCTTCCTTCTTCAGTCATACATTTAATTGTTCACGTATTCAGCAATCACTTATTGAACATGCCAAGTTCTGTGCCATTTGTTGTTGTTCAGTTGCTAAATTGTGTCTGACTGTGACCCCATGAGAACCCCTGAAGCACACCAGGCTTCCCTGTCCTTCACTATCTCCCAGAGTTTACTCAAACTCATGTCTGTGGCATATATTGGGGAAATTCAATGATGAGCTATGTCAGACAGATCCCTAATCTCGTAGAGTTAATGTTGGTAGGTCTAATAAAATGATAATGCAGAAATACAGTCAGCCCTCAGTACCAGTGGAGTTTGAGTTAGGATTGGTTGAGTCTGCAGATGTGGGACCCACAGATATGGAGGGCTGACTGCACTACAGTATATAAGGGACTTGAGCATGGATTTTGGTATCCATCAGGGGTCCTGAAACCAGTTCCCTGTGAATACTGAGTACAATTAATGAAGTAATTTTGGGCAGTTCAAGGTTAATTTCATGGGCACTAGATTACAATACCAGGGCATTCTGGAGGATTAATGTCAATAGACAAACATTTTATTATCCATTGCCAATAACAAATTACCCCAAAGTGAATGACCACTTATTACCTTTCATGGTTTCTCTGAGTCTGGAGATTAGGTATATCTGGTTCTGGCTTGAGGTGTCTCATGAGAATACAGTCATCCGAAAGTTTGACTGAGATGGGATGATACACTTTCAGGGTGTTTTCCTTGTGTGATTCTCAAGTTCTTGCTGAGGGAGACCTCACTTTCTTTTCATGGGGGCATCTCCACCAGGCTGCTTGAGTTGCTTTGTGATGTTGGTACTGGTTAACCCCAGAGTGGAATTATCCATGAAACCAAGTTGGAAGCTGCCAGGCCTTTTATGACCTAGCTTTGGAAATCACAGGTCCCTTTTGCCACATGCTATAGACTGCCTAGTTTAGTGTGGGAAGAGATCATACCACAATATGGCAGGGTAAGCTCCTGTAAGCTGACTCCCATTAAGGCCAGATATATAACATGAAATTTAAAAAAAAACAGCACCTTAAAAAAAGAATTGATTTTTTTTTTTTACATGTAAAAATCTTGAGGGGAGGCAGTGTAGACTTATGGCAATTCCATGCCCTTCCAGGTTTCAGGTTTTTTCTAAGCTTCCCTACATTGTTAGGACTTTCGTAAGTATTACGCTGCATGATACAAGGGAGAAGAAGTGGGAGAGAGAAGGGAGAAGGGAAAGACCTAGGTTTCTTGTTCAAGGAAGTCTTGTAATTATGACTGCTATAGTTCAAGCCATCATAATTTATATGCAGATAGCAGGAAGGATCAAGAACAAAAGGGTACCTGTTAACTGAATTAGTCCCGTGTTAGAATACTTTTCATAGAAATCCACTTACGAACTTGCACTTATATTACACTGGCCAGAAACTAGTAATATGACTGCACAACACTATTTTATATAAGATACTTTAACATCCATGAATTTTGGTATCCTATATGTGCAAAGGAGGCTGGGAAATGTTTTTTAAGCTAGGCACATGGCTAAAGTGTGCCTGAATAAGCAATGGGCAGTATCTGCCTGAAGTTAAAAAGAAATCTCATGCTCTTTTGCTTCTTGTGTAGATTGATTGTGGACTATCAAACCCACTTGTTTTCAGTAACAAACAATTTGCAAATGTGTTTCTGATCTCTTGGGCCATTATTTTTAGGAAAATACCTGACAAAGCCAAAATGTATATTTTCATGAATGAGGTGATTTCTAGGGTCTCAATGTTAGAGACATTTTACCAGGAGAGTTTGTTTTCCTAACATGCCCAGGGTGTGTTAGTCCCTCAGTCATGTCCAACTCTTTGCAACACCATGGGCTATATAACTCTCCAGGCTCCTCTGTCCATGGAGTTCTCCAGGCAAGATTACTGGAATGGGTTGCCATTCTCTTCTTCAGGAGATCTTCCTGACCCAGGGGTCGAACTTGAGTCTCCCTCATTACAGATAGAGTCTTTACCATCTGAGACACCAGGGAGGCCCAAATACAAACTCCAGAAAGGAAAGATGTTTCTGCCCAGTTTCGAGCTGGGGACCTTTCTTGTGTAAGGCGAGCATGATAACCTGGGATGTTGGTGGTGGTGGTGTTCATGTGCTGGTGTTGGTGGTGCTCGGTCATGCCCAGCTCTTTGCAGGCTCATGGACAGCAGCATGCCAGGCATCACTGTCTTCACCATTTCTCAGAGCTTGCTCAAACTCATGTCCATTGAGTCGGTGATGCCATACAACCATCTCGTTTCTGTCATCCTGCATTCTTCTCCTGCCTTCAATCTTTCCCAGTATCAGGATCTTTTCTAATGAATTGTCTCTACACATCAGGTGGTCAAAGTATTGGAGCTTCAGCATCAGTCCTGCCAATGAATATTCAGGACTGATTTTCTTTAGGCTTGACTGGTTTGATCTCCTTGCATTCCAAGGGACTCTCAAGAGTCTTTGACTACAGTTCAAAAGCATCAATTTTTGGTGCTCAGCTTTCTTTATGGTTCAACTCTCACATCCATACATGACTACTCGAAAAACCATAGTTTGGACTATATGGTACTTTGTCAGCAAAGTAATGTCTCTGCTTTTCAATATGCTGTCTAGGTTGGTCATAGCTTTTCTTCCAAGGAGAAAGTGTCTTAATTTCATGGCTGCAGTCACCATCTGCAGTGATTTTAGAGCCCAAGAAAATAGTCTGTCACTGTTTCCATTGTTTCCCCATCTATTTGCCATAAGTGATGGGACCGGATGCCATGATCTTCATTTATTGAATGTTGAATTTTAAGCCAGCTTTTTAAAAAATATAAATTTATTTATTTTAATTGGAGGTTAATTACAATATTGTATTGTTTTTGCCATACATCAACATGAATCTGCCACAGGTATACATGTCTTCCGCATCCTGAACCCCCCTCCCTCCTCCCTCCCCGTACCATCCCCCTGGGTCATCTCAGTGCACCAGCCCCAAGCATCCAGCTTTTTCACTCTCCTCTTTCACCTTCATCAAGAGGCTCTTCAGTTCTTCTTCACTTTCTGCCGTAAGGGTGGTGTCATCTACATATCTGAGGTTACTGATATTTGTGCAAGCAATCTTGATTTGAGTTTGTGCTTCATCCAGCCTCTCTTTCACATGATGTTCTCTGCATATAAGTCAAATAAGCAGGGTGACAATATGCAGCCTTGATATACTCCTTTCCCAGTTTTGAACCAGTCTGTTGTTCCATGTCTGGTTCCAACTGTTACTTCTTGATCTGCATATAGATTTCTCAGGAGGAGGGTATGGTGGTCTGGTATTCCCATCTCTTTCAGAATTTTCCATGGTTTGTTGTGATCTACACGGTCAAAGGCATTAGTGTAGTAAATGAAGCAGAAGTAGATGTTTTTCTGGAATTTTCTTGCTTTTTCTGTGATCCAGTGGATTTTGGCAATTTATTTCTGCTTCCTCTGCCTTTTCTAAATCCAGCTTGAACATCTAGAAGTTTTCGGTTCACATATAGTTGAATCTTAGCTTGGAGAATTTTGAGCATTGCTTTGCTAGCATGTGCAATGAATGCAATTGTGTGGTAGTTTGAGCATTCTTTGGCATTGCCCTTCTTTGGGACTGGAATGAAGACTGACCTTATCCAGTCTCATGGCCACTGCTGAGTTTTCCAAATTTGCTGGCATATCGAGGGCAGCACTTTCACAGCATCATCTTTTAGGATTTGAAATAGCTCAGCTGGAATTCCATCACTTCCACTAGTTTTGGTCATAGTGATGCTTCCTACGGCCCACTTGACTTCACACTCCAAGATGTCTGGCTCTAGGTGAATGATCACACCATTGTGGTTATCAGGGTCATTAAGATCTGTTTTGTATAGTTCTTCTGTGTATTCCTGTCACCTCTTCTTAATATATTCTGCTTCTGTTAGGTCCATACTATTTCTCTCCTTTATTATCCATACTTTATTCTGCCCATCTTTGCATGAAATGTTCCCTTGGTATCTCTGATTTTCTTGAAGAGATCTCTAGTCTTTCCCATTCTATTGTTTTCCTTTATTTCTTTGCCTTGTTCACTTAGGAAGGATTTCTTTTCTCTCCTTGATATTCTTTGAAACTCTGCACTCAGATAGGTATATCTTTCTTTTTCTCCTTTGCCTTTAGCTTCTCTTCTTTTCTCAGCTATTTGTAAGGTTTCCTCAGACAACCATTTTGCCTTCTTGCATTCCTTTTTCTTGGGGATGGTTTTGATCACCACATCCTACACAATATTATGAACCTCCATCCATAGTTCTTTAGGCACGCTGTCTATAACATCTAATCCCTTGAATCTATCTGTCACTTCTACTATATAGTCATGGGGAATTTGATTTAGGTCATAACTGAAAGGCCTAGTGGTTTTCCTTACTTTCTTCAATTTAAGTCTGAATTTGGCAATAAGGAGTTCATGATCTGAGCCACAGTCAGCTTCCAGTCTTGTTTTTGCTGACTATAGAATTTCTCCATCTTCGGCTGTAAAGAATATAATCAGTGTGATTTCAGAGTTGACCATCTGGTAATGTCCATGTGTAGAGTTGTCTCTTGTGTTCTTGGAAGAGGGTGTTTTCTATCATCAGTGCCTGCATTCTCTTGGCAAAACTGTTAGCCCTTGCCCTGCTCATTTTGTACTCTGTGACCAAACTTGCCTGTTTATCCAACTAACTCTTGACTCTCTACTTTTGCATTTTTGTCCCCTGTGATGAAAAGGACATCTTTTTTTTTGATGTTAGTTCTAGAAGGTCTTGTACATCATAGAACTGTTCAACTTCAGCTTCTTTGGCATTACTGGTTGGGACATAGACTTGGGTTACTGTGATATTGAATGGTTTGCCTCGGAAATGAACAGACATCATTCTGTCGTTTCTGAGATTGCATCCAAGTACTGCACATTGGACTCTTTTGTTGACTATGAGGGCTACTCCATTTCTTCCAAGGGATTCTTGCCCACAGTAGTAAATATAATAGTTATTTGAATTAGATTCACCCATTCTGATCCATTTGGGTACACTGATTCCTAAAATGTCAATATTCACTCTTGCCATTTCCTGTTTTACCACTTCCAGTACACCTTGATTCATGGACCTAACATTCCAGGTTCCTATGCAATATTGTTCTTTACAGCATCAAACTTGTCTTCCATCACCAGACACATCCATAACTGGCTGCTGTTTCCACTTTGGTTCAGCCTCTTCATTCCTTCTAGAGCTATTTTTCCTACTGGAGCTCTTCCCCAGTAGCATTTTGGGCAGCTACAGACCTGGGGAGTTCATCTTTCAGTGTCATACCTTTTTGCCTTTTTATACTGTTCATGAGGTTCTCAAGGCAAAAATACCAAAATGGTTTGCCATTCCCTTCACCAATGGACCATGTTTTGTCAGGGCTCTCCAGCATGACACGTCTGTCTTGGCTGGCCCTACATGGCATGGCTCATAGTTTCATTGAGTTAGACAAGGCTGTGATCCATGTGATCACTTTGGTTAGTTTTCTTTGATTGTAGTTTTTATTCTGTTTGCCATCTGATGGATGATGATAAGAGGTGTGGAAGCTTCCTGATGGGAGGGACTGGCTGTGGGGAATACTGGTTTTGCTCTGGTGGGCAAGACCTAACCACTACACTACAGAAACTTAGAAATGCCCATGGAAATTAAATGCTATAGATAAAGGCCCGTATATGAATAGCTTTTCATGCAAGTGTTTTGCCATTGTTCATTCAAGTGCCTGACATCATCCAAAGTGGACATAAAATACTTGTGCATTCTGTCTGTATTTTGTAATTGGGTTAGCTAATTATCATGTTTTTTTTTTTTTTTTTGCCTGTTTGCCTAAAGCCTTATCTCTCTAAACCAGAAAATAGGACTGTTTGGTCTTTTTTCTATGTTTAGTTCTAGTTCCCTGCTTATTTAAAAAGCTAAACATAAATTTAATGTCTGAAGAGATAAGGGAAAAGTCTAAATTTTCTACTAGTTAGCATGGCAGTCAGTTATTTAGAATAAATAGGTTAATCACGAAGGATAAGAAGAGCTTTTTAGATTAGTGATGCTTAAACCACAGTCCCGTAAAACAAAAATTTTGACGAGCTAAATTCAAGTTAGTTAACATTTGGTTACTGGAGTTTCCCCCAACCTCTACTACACAAACTAGATGAATCCTGTTAGTGGAAGGATATTCTTGTGCATTAAAAAAAAAAAAATTGGGGGGATTTCATCTGTTTCCACATGAATACAGACCATTGATAAATAATGGTCTAACTTGTTATTTTGAAATGAACAGTAATACTAATGGGGACAATCCAAATAATTGACCATACTTGATTGATTTATTTGACATTTTGGCTGTTTGCTGTGTGATTGTCACTGGTATGTGTGATGGAGTTAAGTGTATGGGTATCCTTGAAAAGCCTGGGTCATGTCTTCAAAAGAACTCTGTGACCTGCTAGTGACCTCCTGGCTTTGGGGGAGATCCTTACTTGGGAAATGCACTTCACCTCTGGGTGCCCTAGGAATGTTATGTTGAATGTAATTTTAATACATAAAGTCTTGAGGTTGCCACTTGTTTATACATTTGTCTCTTTAAAATTGGCTATTTAAAACTGGCTATAGAAATTACTGCCAAGTGGAGTCCCTTAGGCTTTTTTCAGTGAAAGTGATGGTGGAGACAGTGTGGAAAAGTCTGCAATTTATCCTGAATATTTTTTCTTTCTGCTGTTGTACTAAAGAATTCAGTGCCTTTTTTTTTTTTTTTTTTTTTAAACCCAAGGCAGTATGTGAGTCTTGGAAAGTAGCTCAGTGTGGATGCTGTAATCCTACTCCATCACTTCTCGGTTGTGTGACCTTGGGGAAATTACTTGGTTTATTTATGCCTCAGTATCCTCTGCTGTAATATAGGAATAATGATAGTTCTACTCATAGGGTTATTTTGATTATTAAGTGACTGGAAGCCATGCCAAGCACTGTGAATAGTGCCCTGTGAGTACATGTTAACTGCTCAATAAAGTTTAGCTGTTCTTTTTTATTATTATATTAATATTTTCACTATTCTTAGAACTGGAAAGAACTACACTTGACCCATTTTTTAATATACCACCCTTGAGTAGCTGGCCTTTGAATTAGTGGTTTTATTAAATTTTTGGCTGATAGTGTTTAGTAACTTTTCTGCCAGAATATAACAGATTTTGGGCGAAGGTTTAGTATGAATTTTCTGTTAGCAGGATTTAGGTGCCCTAAACTTCAGATTTGACGAAGATCACCCCTGCCCCAAATTTTGACCTCAGAATGGATCAAGTATAGTTAGGGAGTATTTGGGCTTATTAAGCAGGTAGAAATATAAGTCAGTATAACATATCTGACCATTTAACTCTAAACAACATTCTATAAGGACAAGTTATGGAAAACATTGACTTGAATCCTCAACATTTTTAATTAAAAAGGATAAATGTTAGTGGCAGTGAAAAAATCTTAAATATTTGTCTTTGTGATTTATTTTTTAAAATGAAAATCAGTTTTTAAAATGTGTTCCAGGAGCTGTACCTGCTGTAGGTCTTGAATTGTGGGAAAAGTGAAGTTCATGTTTATTGCAGAGCCATGATGGTCCCCATTTCAGTATCCCCGCTGTGTTCTCCCTCTCTCTAAGCCATCTTAACAATCATATTTAGAAGTGTACAAAGACCTCAATCTTAAGGGATTTAGGAACAACATGTGAAATTAGTAAGAGTATCTACCACCAAGTATTAATATATGAATATATGTGTTGAAATTACTTTGAGAGACTTAGGAAAGAGAAGAACAACATTCAGGAAGAAATAGCGACTGCTAAAAGCAGTAGAAAGATATTCTTCCTGGGCGATTCCAAAATACAGCGCTATTGAATAATGGAGACTCTGGTGACTTAATCTCTAATCCTAATGATTTAATTACCCACTCATAAAGATTTAGACTAACATTCTAATAACTCATTGTGCTGGGGTGACAAAGAACGAGTTTTGTGTTTAGAGAGAGCTTACATAAAACATGTTCCTTTGAAAAGAAGTAGCCTATCTGTTTAAATTATGCCAGCAGGCAGCAGTGCATATTAGCAACAGATACTTCCCTGGTACCATGCACTGTTAAACTCTCACAGAACCCTCTTCACTGCAGTCTTGATCCATTGGAACCCATTCTCAGGGTGGTGTTTGCAAAGATGATTCCCAAATATGAGTCACTCTGCTTAAAGCCCTTAAGTGGCTCCCAGGGCCCTCAAAGGAAGTCCAGCCTATCACTGCATCCTTTTTCTTTTTTATTCTTATTCTACCCACCATTTTACTACATAGACGTCTTGGCTATTGGGGATTCCCTGGTAGCTCAGATGGTAAAGAGTTTGCCTGCTATGCAGGAGACCTGGGTTCGATCCCTGGGTCAGGAAGATCCCCTGGAGAAGGAAATGGCAACCCACTCCAGTATTCTTGCCTGGAAAATCCCACGGATGAAGGAGCCTGGCAGGCTACAGTCCATGGGGTCGTGAAAAGTCAGACACAACTGAGCAACTTCACTCATTTGACTATTGAGTCANTTTGCCTGCTATGCAGGAGACCTGGGTTCGATCCCTGGGTCAGGAAGATCCCCTGGAGAAGGAAATGGCAACCCACTCCAGTATTCTTGCCTGGAAAATCCCACGGATGAAGGAGCCTGGCAGGCTACAGTCCATGGGGTCGTGAAAAGTCAGACACAACTGAGCAACTTCACTCATTTGACTATTGAGTCAGCTCAAGGAACCTCACTGATGGCTAGGTGTCACAGGAGACTGGGGCTAGGAGGACAGGCAGTCCTGGAGGTCCAGTTCTCATCTCTGTGGCTTTCCCTACTCTCTGTCTTGTTCTCTTTTTCTGCAGACTGCCTTCCTCTGCTTTGATGTGGAGGAAATGGCCATCTCACAACTCCTAGTTCAGCAGAGATGGAAACTAGTTTCATGGGCCCTACAGCAAGCTCCTGGGAAAGTGAATCTAATGGACGAGAGGAAGATGGGCTCACTGGTGCACTGAGTCTGGGGGATGGTCCCAGGTGTAGTAGTGGCTGTGAAAACAGGCTGCCATTTTACAGGTTGGGAGTGTTCAAAGGGTTCCAAGATAAAAACAGGGAGTTCTTTGAGATATCCCACCTTTGAGTCCCTTCTCCAATTATCCTCAGATGTCTTCAAATAGACTTGGGCTTTGTCTTTGGTATCGAGGACTGTGATTGCCTTGTATGTAGTTTATTTATGGGAAGCTTAATGCCACCGAGAAGTCGCCTTTTCAACCAGGTGATATATCTTGTGTTTTTGAAAATGTATTCATTTTAATAAATATTTATTGGTTATCTAGGTTATTTAAATTGCTATAATATAGAGTTGCATGGAGTATAATTGTGTCTAGTTTAAAGGCTATTTTTTGAGGAAATTAATGGTATATATTTAAGCTGCATTTACTTGCATGTCCAGGGTTATAATCCTTTATTTATTAATGTTTTCTCCCAGATCTTGTTCCAGTGTTGTGGCAGGCAGTCAGACTTTAGTCATTTGCCTCTACAGGTGCCTCTGATATATGGGAAGTTTTTTAAAAACTCATTCTGGTATGTGTAAGAGAAAAGACATGTTGGAAAAACAGAAAATTTCCAACAGCTTTATTACAGGACATTATGAGTTTGAGATTAACTCAATAATAAGAGACTTTGTATAATCTGAGAAGCTGGAGGATTTAAGATTATGAACATGGCAACTTGCCCAAATCATTTCTAGAGCTGGAGGTAGTTCAGAGCTCAAGACTTCACAAATAAAGACTCACACTCAAAGAGAAAAATCAGAAACATCACTGCCTAAGTCCAAGATGAAGTCACAGTCCTACTGGTAGGAGGACTTGTCCATGGTTAAAGATACAAACTTGTATTTTTAAAGTTCAATATGGGAACTGTTGAGCGGTTATATCATGGGACTATTTCTTAGAATGACAGTGGATGAAAAGTAGGAAACCCTTACAAAGACACAGGTTGGTGAACTTATTTGTTAAATATCTGAAATTGCCTTCTCCTGCAGCGAGGGAGAAAGTGTCCTTACTCTTGTGTTCTTAAAATTGAATATGTAAAAAATTATTTGGAGAGCTGTGCCAGGATCACCAAAGGGAAATAAAGGGGGAGAAGAAAGTGTAACCCATTAACATGGCATCAATAGATGTGCTAAAGCTGAGAATGATCCTTACTCTCAGGCTTCAGTCTGAGAATCAGTCTAGAATTCTTTTTTAATTTTTTTCCTTCCTTTTTTTCTTTTGGCTGCACTTTGTGGCATGCGGGATTTTAAGTTCCCCAACCAGGAATGGAACCCGTGGCCCCTGCAGCAGTAGTACGGAATCCCAGACACTGGACTGCCAGGGAAGTCCCAGATTAGAATTCTTAACTGCTGGGTACCTTATTTCCTTTGTGCCTTGGTTAGTGCTCTCAAAGACGTTGGGGAGCTTTTCCTATGAAGACGGTATGTTAATAATTTCATAAAGATACCATTCAGGAGTCCAATTTGAATAGATTTTGAGGTGGAATGTTTTCTCAGCAGTTAGTGATTTTAAAGTTTACTTTAAATATATTGCATAACCATATTCAAGTAGCTGGAAAGGAAAATGTACTATTGATATGTACTAATTATGGCAAAGGTAGTCGCTTAACCTTCAGCATTAACTATAGATAGGTCTGTCCTTCATGGAGTAGTGCAAGAATAAATTAATGTGACTTCTGTTTGAGAAAAATAAATATAAGATGATATATTTACAAAACATTTTCCATAGGAGAGGAGCTAAATTGCTAATTGAATGTAGGTGATTTTCTCATCTGAAGGAAGGAGTGATATGAACTTTGAAGCCAGTCCTTACTCACAGTGGCATTTTGCTTATCCTAAGGACTTTTTTTCATCTTGTGTTAGGATGGGACGTAACAGGTTTTTCCAGTAATACTGACCTGCTCAAATTCATACACAGCTCTCTTCTGCTCCCTTTTTACTTGATGTATCCAGCGGCTGGCCAAAGTTAAAGGTCTCATCTCTTCTAGAACTGACTACCAACAAAGTAATGGACCTCTGACCTAGAGCTCAACAGTCCTAGCCAGTTTTATTTTTTTAATTCAATTTTTACATTCAAGTATATTTTACAGTGTTCAGGTCACAAATTTAGCTCTCAAAGTCTTAGACCTTAATTAGCTTTAGAGGAAAAAGCTGCTGAGACTTGTTATGGCAATTGAAGGTAAAATTTAACTTGTTCTAGATATAACACTTAAAGTAAAGTTAGACATGTTACATAGGTCAATCTCTCTCTGTTGAATGACTATTTTGATTATTATTATTTTTTCCAGGCCATCATAGACTCAAAATTTCATAGAATACAATGAAAATCAATTATTAAAAGTAAAAATCAAGGCATAAAAAAGACAAGTTCCAAATTTTCATTAGGCTTAACAGATATAAAATCTACCAAATGTTATAAAAGTGCTAAATTCTTTCTGTTTCTGCACTAATCTCATTTTGGACCCATCACAACCAGTTTACAGACCAGTGTGGGTCCTGGGATTACTGAGACATTGAATCTAATTATTTAGTTGAAGTTGAAAAGGTTTCATCATGGCTAGATGTCCCTGTTTGGGAAATCTCCGAGAATTGTATCCTGACTTAAATTTGTTATATCAATATTGTTACCTAAAACAACTTTCTTTTTTCTGAAAGAGCTTCAGTCAGATCAATCAATCCTATTTAAGTGAAATCTGAGCATCTGCCCAGTCTGGGTGAATCTTGATCAGATTGGTTACTCCAGTTTCCTCTGAATAATTGGTTGTAGGCAGGGACATATGACACAATTCTGGCCAATCAGATGTGAAGAAAATCAGGGCACTTTGGAGAAATTTTTCTTTCCTATTCAAATGATAGGGTAAAATGATAGGAGGGCATGATGCCTGGAGCTGCTGTTATACATTTGGTAACCTATCAGTTTAGGGAGAAACTTGGATTTTATAGTGAATTGTTAAACTGCTAAATGAACTAAACATGTTAGCACTTTTCACAATTACTATGCAGGATTTTAAAAAAATCCTCTTTATTATTTAAGCAATTTGTAGTTGGTCCTTCTCTAGTTTGCAGCCCAAAGCATCTACACAGAATAATTTAGGAGTAGTTCAATGCATAGATTTTAATAATGAGTTAATTTTTAAGGAAAAACAAAAATAGATTAATGTTTAAAAAATCAGTTTTCTGAGTAGTGCTCTGCCCCTGGGCCTGTTTTTCCATTAGGTGGGAACTCCTAGACTTGCAGGTAAAAAAGCCCCAATGACTAATCAGACCTCTGTCAGATTTGCTCTGCAAGTCGGACATTTCAGCATTGGCACACGTCATAAAAACAAGAGGCACCACAGCTGCTGTTTTTGTTTGGTGATATAGGGCATTTCTAATATTTGGGGTCGAATAGGTTAAAAATCAGGGAGAAGGCAATGGCACCCCACTCCAGGACTCTTGCCTGGAAAAGCCCATGGACAGAGGAGCCTGGTGGGCTGCCATCTATGGGGTCGCACAGAGTTGGACATGACTGAAGCGACTTAGCAGCAGCAGCAGGTTAAAAATCAAGTGTTCATCTTTTGTTTGGAGTGTGAAGGAAAGCACACAGTATAAGTGGTGCTCTCAGAGTAGGCTGTAGGATTTGGATTATCAGTAACTGCTGGAAGCTCTGACTGAAGTCTTGCACATTCCTTTCTTTCCCCCGCCCCTGGCCCTGGGCACTCTGCTCTCAGCCTTTAAAGTTTACTGAAATGCCCAGATGGAGGAAGATAGAAGCTTTGCAGCTGGAGAAATACCTTGTGGTGCAAAAAGAACCATTACCAGGCATTTTGGGAGTTGGAGTGTCTGAGAAGTGGTAATAGAGCTGGGAAATTTTAATTTTTAAAATTATGATATAAACGGCACTGTAAAATCTGACATTATGTGGCAGGCATTAGTCCAAGCACTTATTCATTTAATCCTCTCAAGAAGCCCACAGAACAGATACCATTATTTTTACTCTCTGTTACAACAAAGGAAGGGATTCCAGAGAAGTTAGGTCATTTAGAGACTTACAGCTTCTACCATCCATGCTGTTACCATTGAACCACACTCTCTCCATATGGAATATTTCAGCTGTACAGATAAAGACAGAGAATAGTTTAAGACTCCCCCAGGTATNAAAATTTCCAACAGCTTTATTACAGGACATTATGAGTTTGAGATTAACTCAATAATAAGAGACTTTGTATAATCTGAGAAGCTGGAGGATTTAAGATTATGAACATGGCAACTTGCCCAAATCATTTCTAGAGCTGGAGGTAGTTCAGAGCTCAAGACTTCACAAATAAAGACTCACACTCAAAGAGAAAAATCAGAAACATCACTGCCTAAGTCCAAGATGAAGTCACAGTCCTACTGGTAGGAGGACTTGTCCATGGTTAAAGATACAAACTTGTATTTTTAAAGTTCAATATGGGAACTGTTGAGCGGTTATATCATGGGACTATTTCTTAGAATGACAGTGGATGAAAAGTAGGAAACCCTTACAAAGACACAGGTTGGTGAACTTATTTGTTAAATATCTGAAATTGCCTTCTCCTGCAGCGAGGGAGAAAGTGTCCTTACTCTTGTGTTCTTAAAATTGAATATGTAAAAAATTATTTGGAGAGCTGTGCCAGGATCACCAAAGGGAAATAAAGGGGGAGAAGAAAGTGTAACCCATTAACATGGCATCAATAGATGTGCTAAAGCTGAGAATGATCCTTACTCTCAGGCTTCAGTCTGAGAATCAGTCTAGAATTCTTTTTTAATTTTTTTCCTTCCTTTTTTTCTTTTGGCTGCACTTTGTGGCATGCGGGATTTTAAGTTCCCCAACCAGGAATGGAACCCGTGGCCCCTGCAGCAGTAGTACGGAATCCCAGACACTGGACTGCCAGGGAAGTCCCAGATTAGAATTCTTAACTGCTGGGTACCTTATTTCCTTTGTGCCTTGGTTAGTGCTCTCAAAGACGTTGGGGAGCTTTTCCTATGAAGACGGTATGTTAATAATTTCATAAAGATACCATTCAGGAGTCCAATTTGAATAGATTTTGAGGTGGAATGTTTTCTCAGCAGTTAGTGATTTTAAAGTTTACTTTAAATATATTGCATAACCATATTCAAGTAGCTGGAAAGGAAAATGTACTATTGATATGTACTAATTATGGCAAAGGTAGTCGCTTAACCTTCAGCATTAACTATAGATAGGTCTGTCCTTCATGGAGTAGTGCAAGAATAAATTAATGTGACTTCTGTTTGAGAAAAATAAATATAAGATGATATATTTACAAAACATTTTCCATAGGAGAGGAGCTAAATTGCTAATTGAATGTAGGTGATTTTCTCATCTGAAGGAAGGAGTGATATGAACTTTGAAGCCAGTCCTTACTCACAGTGGCATTTTGCTTATCCTAAGGACTTTTTTTCATCTTGTGTTAGGATGGGACGTAACAGGTTTTTCCAGTAATACTGACCTGCTCAAATTCATACACAGCTCTCTTCTGCTCCCTTTTTACTTGATGTATCCAGCGGCTGGCCAAAGTTAAAGGTCTCATCTCTTCTAGAACTGACTACCAACAAAGTAATGGACCTCTGACCTAGAGCTCAACAGTCCTAGCCAGTTTTATTTTTTTAATTCAATTTTTACATTCAAGTATATTTTACAGTGTTCAGGTCACAAATTTAGCTCTCAAAGTCTTAGACCTTAATTAGCTTTAGAGGAAAAAGCTGCTGAGACTTGTTATGGCAATTGAAGGTAAAATTTAACTTGTTCTAGATATAACACTTAAAGTAAAGTTAGACATGTTACATAGGTCAATCTCTCTCTGTTGAATGACTATTTTGATTATTATTATTTTTTCCAGGCCATCATAGACTCAAAATTTCATAGAATACAATGAAAATCAATTATTAAAAGTAAAAATCAAGGCATAAAAAAGACAAGTTCCAAATTTTCATTAGGCTTAACAGATATAAAATCTACCAAATGTTATAAAAGTGCTAAATTCTTTCTGTTTCTGCACTAATCTCATTTTGGACCCATCACAACCAGTTTACAGACCAGTGTGGGTCCTGGGATTACTGAGACATTGAATCTAATTATTTAGTTGAAGTTGAAAAGGTTTCATCATGGCTAGATGTCCCTGTTTGGGAAATCTCCGAGAATTGTATCCTGACTTAAATTTGTTATATCAATATTGTTACCTAAAACAACTTTCTTTTTTCTGAAAGAGCTTCAGTCAGATCAATCAATCCTATTTAAGTGAAATCTGAGCATCTGCCCAGTCTGGGTGAATCTTGATCAGATTGGTTACTCCAGTTTCCTCTGAATAATTGGTTGTAGGCAGGGACATATGACACAATTCTGGCCAATCAGATGTGAAGAAAATCAGGGCACTTTGGAGAAATTTTTCTTTCCTATTCAAATGATAGGGTAAAATGATAGGAGGGCATGATGCCTGGAGCTGCTGTTATACATTTGGTAACCTATCAGTTTAGGGAGAAACTTGGATTTTATAGTGAATTGTTAAACTGCTAAATGAACTAAACATGTTAGCACTTTTCACAATTACTATGCAGGATTTTAAAAAAATCCTCTTTATTATTTAAGCAATTTGTAGTTGGTCCTTCTCTAGTTTGCAGCCCAAAGCATCTACACAGAATAATTTAGGAGTAGTTCAATGCATAGATTTTAATAATGAGTTAATTTTTAAGGAAAAACAAAAATAGATTAATGTTTAAAAAATCAGTTTTCTGAGTAGTGCTCTGCCCCTGGGCCTGTTTTTCCATTAGGTGGGAACTCCTAGACTTGCAGGTAAAAAAGCCCCAATGACTAATCAGACCTCTGTCAGATTTGCTCTGCAAGTCGGACATTTCAGCATTGGCACACGTCATAAAAACAAGAGGCACCACAGCTGCTGTTTTTGTTTGGTGATATAGGGCATTTCTAATATTTGGGGTCGAATAGGTTAAAAATCAGGGAGAAGGCAATGGCACCCCACTCCAGGACTCTTGCCTGGAAAAGCCCATGGACAGAGGAGCCTGGTGGGCTGCCATCTATGGGGTCGCACAGAGTTGGACATGACTGAAGCGACTTAGCAGCAGCAGCAGGTTAAAAATCAAGTGTTCATCTTTTGTTTGGAGTGTGAAGGAAAGCACACAGTATAAGTGGTGCTCTCAGAGTAGGCTGTAGGATTTGGATTATCAGTAACTGCTGGAAGCTCTGACTGAAGTCTTGCACATTCCTTTCTTTCCCCCGCCCCTGGCCCTGGGCACTCTGCTCTCAGCCTTTAAAGTTTACTGAAATGCCCAGATGGAGGAAGATAGAAGCTTTGCAGCTGGAGAAATACCTTGTGGTGCAAAAAGAACCATTACCAGGCATTTTGGGAGTTGGAGTGTCTGAGAAGTGGTAATAGAGCTGGGAAATTTTAATTTTTAAAATTATGATATAAACGGCACTGTAAAATCTGACATTATGTGGCAGGCATTAGTCCAAGCACTTATTCATTTAATCCTCTCAAGAAGCCCACAGAACAGATACCATTATTTTTACTCTCTGTTACAACAAAGGAAGGGATTCCAGAGAAGTTAGGTCATTTAGAGACTTACAGCTTCTACCATCCATGCTGTTACCATTGAACCACACTCTCTCCATATGGAATATTTCAGCTGTACAGATAAAGACAGAGAATAGTTTAAGACTCCCCCAGGTATCCAGTGCTCCGCTTTGTCAAATCTCTCCTTTAGAGAGATTTGACATTATGGATATGGTTGGTCCTTGAGCGTTTCTCCCTGCACCTACCCCTCCCTCTCTTTATGTGATCTTTCTTTCTCTGGCATGAAGTTTGGTTCAGTTTTTGGTTAGAGGGGCTGAGTCTACTTTCTCTTACCTCCTGGGTCCTGCTTACTATTAAGCAGCAGTTCTGAAGGCGACTGGAAGTCATTTTCTTGAGCCTCCTTTCTGTAGCTCAGAGTCCTATCCTAGACAGTGAGCCCAGCTCTGGACCACAAAGGGTAATCTTTTAGCTTTTATTTAGTCCTCATTTCTCTGCCGGTGTTCAGTAACATCCCACTTCCTGCTGCTGGTCCTGATGACTTGCTGCCCCAACATTTCAGCCCCTCTCACCACTGTGAGCCTTATAGGAAAACAGGGAAGATGTTAATACCTTTTTCAGTGCCATCCTGACGTGCCTATTGCTCATTTGCCAGTCATCAGTAGGTGGCGCAAACGAGCACCGTTTTCCCTCTACATACAGCGCAGGCGCACCTTCCTCGCACTACACACTGCGTGTTTCTAGATTAGAGGGGAGATTGGCAGCCTCTTTGATGTACTATGCATCCTTTTTTTGGTCAAGAATGTCCCATTTTCTCTGAGCTGTTTTTATTCCAAGAAATTAGGTTGATCATTTCGGAAGGTTGGTCCGATTGGTTTAACAGCTAATTTGATATTGAAAGTTTTCCCGCAGTCCTACAGTGATAAGCTGTAGTGTTGGCGGTCTGCTTAAGGCTTACTACTGATACCTTAGGCAATTCACAGGAATTTGGAGAAGTCATGGCTTTCAGCTTATAACCACCTAAATTTACATTTCCCTGGTGGCTTAGATGGTAAATCGTCTGTCTACAATGTGGGAGACCCAGGTTCAATCCCTGGGTTGGGAAGATCCCCTGGAGAAGGAAATGGCAATCCACTCCAGGACTATTGCCTAGAAAATCCCATGGACAGAGGAGCCTGGTAGTCTACAGCCCATGGGGTAGCAAAGAGTCGGACACAACTGAGCAACTTAAGTTAAAAAAAATAAATTCAGGAATGCACCAGCATGGAAACCTTGCTGTGGTTTGTATTTTGATTTATTATTTATAGAGTGTTTACTGGCAGGTATATGGGCTTCCCAAGTGGCTCAATGGTAAAGAATTTGCCTGCCAGTGCAGGAGATGCAGGTTTGATCCCTGAGCTGGGAAGATCCTCTGGAGAAGGAAATGGAAACCCACTCAAGTATTCTTGCCTGAGAAATCCCATGGACAGAGGAGCTTGGTGGGCTACAGTCCATGGAGTCGCAAGAGTTGAACACGAATAGCAACTAAACAATGACGAAAAATGGGGAACACAGCACTAGTAAAACAGATAAAAATTTTTAACTTCATGGAACTTACATTCTAGTGGGAGAGACAGACAATAAGAAAACAGGAAGATTATGACATTTAAAATGTGTAGCCTCTTAGGTCATTTATGTTTTTGGACTCTGACACATTTGAGAAGGTTGGCATCCCGACAGAAGGAAACTCTTGGTATCTCCACCAACCCCTCTCAACCCTTAAGACTGACATTTTTCATGTTCTACCACCTCTTGCCCTTTCTTTCCTCTAGACAAGTCAGTAGAACTGACCACTGTTTAAAAAAAAAAAACAGGGAGATACTTATGAGCTCTTCACACTCAAGGGGAGACAAAGGGTCATAAAAAATATTTTATGGTAGTTTGTTGTGCTCACTGGCAGTGTTAACACTAGAAGTGAAAGTGACTTTTCTTTTCCAGGAAAGAATTTTGATGTGTTATCTTAGTGGCTTAAGGCAGTGAGGTCTGCCTAGAAAGGAGCCTTATATTAAGATCAAGCTTTACATTAAAATTCAAATGGGAGCTGCTCCCACGAGGATTCTTAATATTACTATTATAGGTCATCTGCTGACTGTCCTTTTCCATTTACATAAGATTCCCATAAATCAGATAAAACTTTAAGAAAGTCTTCCTTTCCCTCCTTGCTTCCTCTCTTGATTTCTCGCTCCCTCCTTTCCTGTCTTTCTCACTTTAAGTAAATTGCATCAGGGGAGTTTATTTTTCCTTTTGTAAGATCTTCCTTTAAGCAGAACCCTTAAAAATCTTTTGTGATCGAGCATTTTAAAGTGCCTGCATGGGCATGGCTTTGTAGAGACACAGTTAGATTGAATTCAGTCTAGTCATCTCAGAATACAGATGAAAAGCAGAAAATTATATTATAAAACTGCAGCTTGGAATGGGAACCATCTAGTCACCAATGATACACACTGCTTTATGACTGGTTTGTTCATGGGTATGATGATGGCTCTAGAAGGTAATAGATACTTGGTTCAGTTGCCCTGAATAATTCTGAATTCTGGACTCAGTTCAGTTCAGTTCAGTCGCTCAGTCGTGTCCAACTCTGCGACCCCATGAATCGAAGCATGCCAGGCCTCCCTGTCCATCACCAAGTCCCAGAGTTTACCTAAACTCATGTCCATTGAGTTGGCGATGCCATCCAGCCATCTCCTCGTCTGTTGTCTCCTCCTCCTCCTGCTCCTAATCCCTCCCAGCATCAGAGTCTTTTCCAATGAGTCAACTCTTCGCATGAGGTGGCCAAAGTATTGGAGTTTCAGCTTCAGCATCAGTCCTTCCAATGAACACCCAGGACTGATCTCCTTTAGGATGGACTGTTTGGATCTCCTTGCAGTCCAAGGGACTCTCAAGAGTGTTCGCCAACACCATGGTAATTGATTTAAAGGAGATGTGACTTTTTTTGTTTGGACAGAGATACAAGGAGTTTGAGTGAACTCCGGGAGCTGGTGATGGACAGGGAGGCTGGCGTGCTGCAATTCATGGGGTTGCCAAGAGTCGGACATGATTGAGCGATTGAACCGAACTAAACTGAGCAGTGTGTGTGCTTCCAGTGGGTTTGAATAGGATACTTTATAAATACAAATCAGCTGGTTTCATGGGGTTTCCACTTGCAGCTTTTCCGTAACTGATATGTTTATGCCACCAAAAATAGCTCTTTCAATAAAGAAATTGTCATTTGCTAAGATGGCCCACCATCATCTGATAGAGTTGATGGTTGCCATGAAACGACTGAAACCTGCTTTAGATGAGTAAACCTGGCTACAGTGGCCTTTAAACCTCAAATCCCCAATTTTAAGAACAAAAGGAAGGGTGCACTGGTTGGAAATATGATTCCCATTAAAGGAAACTTGTTGATTAATTTTATGTGCCTGAATTGAATATTTAAAGACGAGTCCTTCTGGTTATTTTATTTACCTAGAATGCACTTGTTCAGGTGGTCAGTAGTAGTGATGGTTCCTAAGTGCTAGCAGATGCTTTTGCATTATTCATCAAAAGAGTTTTCTGTCATTAGAATCACGCTGCTTTCACAGTGCTGCAAATGTTTTCTGAGATTTAAAGAAGATGTGGGCCTAGTTGGTGCTTTTTTAGCTTTCAGATCTGGATTGTGGGGGTAAACTGATGTTTGAATTGCCCTTGTTCTGCTAGAGGAAAAGGCTTTCTGATTACAGCACTTATTAGCAGTGGGAGTGCTGAGTCAGTTGCAAAAATTTTAAATAGCATGCAGACTGGGACGTGAGTGTCCTGTGAAGAGATCTTTAGGGAAGCAGCCTTACAGGATGAGGGTCTACAGGCTGTTGAATTCCATACTGAATGTTGTTTCCTAGGGTAGGGAGAACAGGTGTCCTGGGGAGGCTTGTGTATCTCCTGGGTGTTGACTTACGCTGCTGCCTCAATGCTTTTTGGACTGAAGGCCTGTTGCTCCTGGTGCATGTGTTATGTTTAAACATAGCATACTTTGAATTTGGCAATGATCTTAGCTTCACTGTACCATAATTTCAGCATGAGGCTGATACAGTCATTTATGTGCAAGGGCGCCATCCCATTTTTAAGGCTTGTGATTTGTTTGTTGGGCATCTATTCTGGGTCTACTACTATGCTTTTCTGAATTTACCCAAATTACTAGAATTGTTTTCTATCTTATGCTTTGCTATGGCTCTAAGTCAGGCAAATATGACTTAAATATGCCTCAGAAAATTTTGAGTAATAAATTTTGGATCAAGTTTGAGGGTTGGGATAAATGACTTCTAGGAAGAAGGCAGATATTTTTCTCTTCAAAATTAAAAATTAGAAGTAGTTATTGTGGTAACTGAAAAAGAATATTTTAAATTCTGAAAACTTTCTCCATTATATTAAGGCATTTTAGTATTTGTCTTTTAAGTTTTAAATCTTTTTCCAATTCTTATTCCATATGGGCAAATAGCATACTACTATTACTACTACTAAGTCACTTCAGTCGTGTCCGACTCTGTGTGACCCCATAGACGATAGCCCACCAGACTCCCCCGTCCCTGGGATTCTCCAGGCAAGAACACTGGAGTGGGTTGCTATTTCCTTCTCCAATGCATTGAAGTGAAAAGTGAAATAGAAGTCGCTCAGTCGTGTCTGACTCTTCGCGACCCCATGGACCGCAGCCTACCAGGCTCCTCTGTCTATGGGATTTTCCAGGCAAGAGCACTGGAGTAGGGTGCCATCACCTTCTCCATCTCTCTCACCATAGTTTCATGTAATTAGAGTATTCAAAAGTATTTGTTGGTCCGTACATGACCTCCATTCATTCATTCATGCAGCTATATTTATTTTTTATGTAATAGGCAATTGTGAACTCACCAGTCAGCACAAAAACTAGAATTATGAAAATAAGTTGAATTTATAGTCCTTCCCCAGAGAAGGCAATGGGACACCGGCAGAGAAATTATTAATAGCATAATAGATAGTAAAACAAAAAGTTATTTTTTAATTTGAAAAATACTGTTTAACTGAAAAAAAAAGAAAATCCAGAAGAAAATAAAGATGATTATGAATCATCTGTAATTCAGAAACAACTATAGTTGGCATTTTCGTAGTTTTTTAGTTTTTTCTTCATTTCCTATGATGTACAATTTACAAATGTAAGGTTGAAGCCTCACTTTCATGTGATTCACTGGAGTGCAGGAGTCAGAAAAAAGCAAGTATAGATGGTAGACACCAAATGAGGGGATGAATCACAGAAGAACTGAAAGGGCTTCTAAGAATGCTGCCTCATCTATGATACAGTGAAATCTCATGGACAACTCATGAACAGCTTTAAGAAGCTTACTTATATGAACTTGGAGTTCTGAGAGAATAAAAACTTTGATTAGATGAGTTCTTTGGCCGGCTTGGTGACTCCACTATACTCTGAAAGGTCTGATGAAAACCCTTTCGATCATACTGTTCATTATTAGCTTAAATGACAACGTGTTGATTACCATTTAACAGTTGTCATTTCTCACCATTCATATTGACTCTTACTCAAACCTTAGTTTTAAATGCTAAAATAATCACTGTTCCTGAGATAAATAAATCACTGTTCCTGTATCAATACAAATCAATCCCCAGCTTTTATTTATAGTTTTTTTTTTTTTTTAATGGCAACAGTTAAGAACTGGATCTCTTTTAGATCTATTCATTGGGAACCACAAAAATCATTAATCCAATGAACAAAAACTTGTGGTATCACCACTGGTGCCAGGCACTGTTCTAGGCACAGGGAACAGTGAGTGAATAAAACATTTCTATGTTCAGAAGAGAAAAATTTCTATTTTCATTTAGAGGGAAATGACAGAAAATAAAATCAGTGGTTATTGGTGGCTCAGACGGTAAAGCATCTGCCTACAATGTGGGAAGTCTGGATTCAATTCTTGAGTTGGGAAGATCTCCCAGAGAAGGAAATGGCAACCCACTCCAGTATTCTTGCCTGGAAAGTCCCATGGACGGAGGAGCCTGGTAGGCTACAGTCCATAGTCCTTGGGGTCCCAAAGAATCGGACACAACTGAGCAACTTCACTTTCACTTTCAGGAGGCCTCTCCAGATTGGGTGATTAGTATCTGCTCTTCTGGATTACTTAATCCCAGCCTGAATTGCAAGAAAGAGTCAGTCTTGGAAAAATCCGGAGAGAAAGCATTTGAGACAGAAGGAACAGTGAGTCAGAATGACCTGAGGAACCGCCTGGAGCCCATGATCACAGGAAGAGGAGTAGGAGAGGCAGGCTGGAGGGAGACCGTGTAGGCTGCGGTGAGGAGTTTGGGATTAGTTATACTTATTGTGAGAGGCCGTTGGGTTGTTCTGAGAAGTCTACTTGACCTTAAAAAGTACTGTATTGACAACAAAAAACAACCCAATCACAAAGTGAACAGAAGACCTAAATAGACATTTCTTTGAAGAAGATATACCAATGGCCAGTAGACATGTGAAAAAAAATGCTCACCATTGGTACTTATTAGAGAAATGCAAATCAAAACTACAATGAGTTGCCACCTCATACTGGTCAGAATGGCCATCACTACAAATAGTTAAATGCTGGAGAACATGGAGAAAAGTGAACCTTTCTCCACTATTCATGGGAATGTAAATTGGCACAGCTACTATGGAGAACAGTATGAAAGTTCCTTAAAAAACTAAAAATAGAGCTGCCATATAATCTTGCAAGGGCTTCCCTGGCAGCTTGGTGGTAAAGAACTTGCCCGACAATGCAGGAGATGTGACTTCGATTCCTGGGTTGGGAAGATCCTCTGAAGAAGGAAATGGCAACCCACTCCAGTATTCTTGCCTGAGAAATTCCATGGACGGAGGAGCATGGCAGGCTACAGTCCATAGGGTCACAAGTTGGGCACGATTCTAAACAATAACACCAACATGATCTTACAATCCTACTTCAGGGCATATATCTGGAGAAAATTCTAATTCAAAAAGATACATGCACTTCAGTGTTCAAAGCAGCACTATTTACAATCACCAAGGCATGGACGCAACCTAAATGTCCATCAGGAGATGAATGGATAAAGCTGATGTGGGATATATGTACAATGAAATACTGTTGTTGTTCAGTCACGCAGTCAAGTCTGACTCTTTGCAACCTATTAGATTGCAGCACACTAGGCTTCCCTGTCCCTCGCTATCCCAGAGTTTGGTCAAACTCATGTCCGTTGAGTCAGTGATGCCATCCAACCATCTCATCCTTTGTCACCCCCTTCTCCTCCTGCCTTCAGTCTTTTCTAGCATCAGGGTCTTTCCCACTGAGTCTGTTCTTCACATCAGGTGGCCAAATATTGGAACTTCAGCTTCAGCATCAGTCTTGCCAATGAATATTCATGGTTGATTCCCTTTAGGATTGACTGGTTTGATCTCCTTGCAGTCCAAGGGACTCTCAAGAGTCTTCTCCAACATCACAATGCAAAAGCATCAGTTCTTTGGTGTTCAGACTTCTTTATGGTCCAGTTCTCACATCCATGCATGACTGCTAGAAAAACCATAGCTTTGACTATACAGACCTTTGTTGGCAAAGTGATGTCTTTGCTTTTTAATACACTGGCTAGTTTGTCATAGCTTTCCTTCCAAGGAGCAGGCGTCTTTTAATTTCATGACTGCAGTGACCATCTGCAGAGATTTTGGAGCCCAAGAAAATAAAATATATCACGGTTTCTACTTTTTCCCTTTCTATTTGCCATGAAGTGACGAGACTGGATGCCATGATCTTAGTTTTTTGAATGTTGAGTTTTAAGCCAGCTTTTCACTCTCCTCTTTCACCCTCATCAAGAGGCTCTTTAGTTCCTCTTCATTTTCTGCCATTAGAGTTGTATCATCTCAGTTCATGTGCTGCTGAAACTGAGCTTAACGTATTTTGAGCATTGCCTTACTAGCATGTGAATTGAGTGCAGTTGTACAGTAGTTTGAACATTCTTTGGTATTGTCCTTCTTTGGGATTGGAATGAAAACTGAGCTTTTCCAGTCCTGTGGCCATTGCTGAGTGAGTTCTCCAGATTTGTGGCATATTGAGTGCAGCACTTTTAACAGCTTCATCTTTTAGAATTTGAAATAGGTCATATGGGATTCTATCACCTAACACTAGCTTTGTTTTTAGTAATGCTTCCTAAGGCCCTCTTGACTTCACATTTCAGAATATCTGGCTCTAGGTGAGTGGCCACACCATCATGGTTATCTGGGTCATTAAGACCTTTCTTATATAGTTCTTCTGTGTATTCTTGCTGCCTCTTAATCTCTTCTGCTTCTGTTATGTTTCAGTAATGAAATATTACTGTCATAAAAAAAGAATAAAATAATGCCACTCGCAGCAACATGGATAGATCTAGAGATTATCCTACTAAGTGAAGTAAGTCAGGCAGACATAGACAAATACTGTAGGATATCACTTACATGTGCAATCTAAAATATGATACAGGGGCTTCCCTAGTGGCTCAGTGCTAAAGAATCTGCCTGCCAATGCAGGAGACATGGATTCGATCCCTGGCCTGGGATGCTCCCACAGGCTGTGAAGCTGCTAAGCCCACGCACCGTAATTACTGAGCCTGTGCTCTAGAGCCGGGACCTGCAACTGCTGAAGCCTATGTGCCTAGAGCCTGTGCTCTGCAACAAGAGAAGCCATAGCAAGAAGCCAGGGTACTGTTAACTGGAGAGTAGTCCCCACTCACCCCAACTAGAGAAAAAGTCTGTGCAGCAGTGAAGATTTAGCATAGCCAAAAATAAATAATAAAATTATTTTAAAAGTATGATATAAGTAAACTTATATACAAAACAGAAACAGACTCATAGACATAGAAAACAAGCTTATTACCAAAGAGGAAAAGGGGTAGGGGAGGGATAAATTAGGAGTTTGAGATTAACAGATACAAACTATGATAATAAAATAACAATAAACCCCTATTAAAAAAGAAAAAATACCACAGTAACTATGACATGGAGAACTTTTATGAGGGGAAGCAGAGAAGTCAACTGGAATGCTTAGACATCCAGGAGAGATGATGGTTGGTTTGAATCACAAGGTTGCTGTACTGATGGAGAGAAACAGTGGATTTGAGTTGTGCTTTGGATGAAGAGTCGAGGCTTTCTGAAGGATGGAGAAAGGAAACAGCGATGTTTTGGGTTTAAACATTTAGGGGGTGGGGGCCCATTTACTGAGATGGAGAGGCTAGAGCAAGAGCAGGTGTAAGATGCATGTGATGTTTAAGATTCTGAGATATCACAGTACTGTCGTCTGGCAGTTGTACATAAAACTGAGACTGAAGGCGGAGGATGATACCGGAAATTTACATTTGGAGTCATCTGTGTGTGGATGGGAATCAATACCCTGGGATTAGGCCACATGATTTAGGGTGACATAGAAACTCAAGTCCCTTCAACATTTGGAAGCAGCTGTATTTTCCTGTCAGAATTTTCAGCGATTGAGAGTCTGCTGACAGTACCCTGAGCTGCTACTTTTTTCTGAGCTCTGATATCATTTAGGAAGAAGGAAAGAAACTAGTGTTGTTCAAGGTGTGACATATGCTGAGAATTGAGCGTGACACCTTTACTTTATTTCACTGACTCTTTACCATGATTCTTGTCTTTAACATATGAGGCGACTGGCTCAGAGGCAGCGAAGTTGGCCAGGAGACGGTGTGACTGAGAAATGAACCCAGGATTTCAGGGCAGGTCTTTGGGCTTGTTTTTTTCTTTTCCTTCTTCATTCATGTTTGCAATTGGCAAAGTTGCAAAGGAGTGGCAATATTTGCTTTTGCAAATTGCATGTGATTTTAAAATAAGTATAGCATGTCACATGTTAAAATTTTTTTTCAAAGCAGTGCTTGCTCGTGGCAAAGACAATAAAATTCTTTAACAATACAAAAAACTCTAAGGTGGGAATTGAAGTATCCTTGTCTCTTCCTGTTTAAGTACCATTTCTTTTCTACAAATTATAGAAAAATTTTAAGACTAACATGTTTTTCTGTATGTTACAAAACTCAAGTAGAATTGCCATGCTACAAATATTGCTTTGTAACTTTTTATTCACTTAATAATGTATCTTGGACAGCTTTCTGTTTTGGCAGATCTATGATACTGTTTTTAATGACATCATTATGTTTTATGGTTAGCTCATTTATTTAATCAGGCCTCATAGACATTTAGATGGTTTCCGGTTTGTTTTTTAAATAATTGCAAACAAGGTGGTAGTGATCAACCGTATAATTTCTGTTTCTTGCTTTATTATGCTGGTGTTTATCAGGAATAAATCCCTGGTAGTGTAATTGCAAGGTCAAAATGAATATTTATTTTAAATTTAGATAAATATTGCTAAGTTAATTCAAATAATATTACCTAATTTATAATCTTACTAGTAGCCCCACAACTTCATCCTCAATATTTTTTTTTTCACATTAAAATTTGTGCTTATCAGGTAAAATACTATTTCACTTTTGACTTTAAGATTTTAACCATGTGTACTGTTAAGGATTTTTCTATTATCAGCCATTTCTTCTGTGAATTGTCTATTCTTATCCTTTTGCTGGTTGATTTGCAGGGGCCCTTTCAGATCATGAATATTAACCCTTTTTTCCGTTATGTCTCTTTACAAAAGTTTTCTAATTTTTTTGCTTATTTTGAATGATGTTTATGGTTTATATAGATATTTTTACATGTAGCTACATTTATCATCCTTTTCCATAAGAACTTCTGTCTTTTGCCAATGTTAAAGAAAGTATAGAATTCTTACTCTGGAAAAGCTTCCATAAGGACAGATTGTTATATGGCAAAGCTTATGTCTTAAAACTGTGTAGACCACAGTGACTTCCCTAGTGGCTCAGATGGTAAAGAATCTGTCTGCAATGAAGAGGACCTGGATCAATGTCCAGGTCAGGAAGATACCCTGGAGAAGGGAATGGCAACCCACTCCAGTATTCTTGCCAGGGAAATTCCCTTGAACAGAGGAACCTGGTGGACTCCCGGCCGTGGGATCCCAAAAAGTTGGACAAGACTAAGCGATACACACACACAGACACACACACACACACACACACACACACACACACACACACAGAGGCAGAAGTAGGTCCTGAATTCCATTGACCTACCAATGTCATGTATGACTCTCCCAGTGTTCTGTGTCTGCATTAAGATGTCTGTCAGTTGTTCAGCAACTTTCCTGTCTACCTCCTATTTTTTCTTGGACCGCAGCTCTTTCTTACCCTTTGGTTATTTATCATNGAATTCCATTGACCTACCAATGTCATGTATGACTCTCCCAGTGTTCTGTGTCTGCATTAAGATGTCTGTCAGTTGTTCAGCAACTTTCCTGTCTACCTCCTATTTTTTCTTGGACCGCAGCTCTTTCTTACCCTTTGGTTATTTATCATTGACTCCCTTCTTCACCATCAAAATTTTTGCTTCCAGATTCTCCTCCTTGTCCCTGCCACCACTGTGTTTAATATTTCCTGCTCTCTCAATCCATCCTGACACTCTCCCTCCCCTCCCTGATGTTTTTTCTGTCCCTTGTCAATTTCTGTGTGCTTCCCAAGATTTATCCCAGCAGTCAGATGGTAATCATGGACACTTCTCAGCCCTGGTTGTTCTTGCTTGGTGGACACCCTTGTACTGCTGAAGAAGTGTGCAAATGTTTGTGTCCACATGAATGCACTTGTGTGTTAGTGTGTATAGTTATTTCTGAATGCAGAACGACTCAAGGAATCTTGTAATCAGATAGTTTGGGTTTTAATGCTGGCCTTCCTTTTTTTGCTGGGATTGGCTATTTAGAAAACTTTGTAGCCCATCTGCTCCAATTATATATGCAAATTTTGCTTAAAAGAAGTTTTTGGGCTTTTTCATTTTTCTCCCATTTTTAGATTTTTCTACTTAAAGAATGATTTTAAGATCTATAGTGCAGTGATTTGAAATATGGACTAATCAAAATGCCACTTATTTGTGACAGTTACTCAACAATGTTTACATGGTATTTTAAAAAAGGGAAGCTTTTGATACTAGGAGCAGAGTTTGAATGGGGACAGACAATTGTTGAAAAATCGACTTGTGTGGATACTCCTAGGCTTTTTCTTTACTACAGAGAGATCTATTTTTATGTTGTTGTTTTTTTAAGCATGGACTTCCCCCCCACCCTCTCTCCGCCCGCCCG
>SJYA01000116.1:157413-191516 GCA_006410615.1 Neotragus moschatus
TTTTTATATTGTTGTTTTTTTTTTTTAGCATGAATTTTTTTCCCCCAAAAAACCACCTGTCACAGAAATAAGGTGCCTGCTTTAAATGCTATACAACTCGATTTCCTGCTGGCTGTGGCTGGAAGGTGCCAGGCATGCTTCAAATCAGCAGGCAGTTTCTCTGAGCCCCTCACCCCTCCGGAGATGGAGACTTTGACCTGAAAGCAGCAAAGGCTTGGGGGTGGGGAAGTGCTTTGTTTTCCAGAGAAAAATGTGATCTCTTCTTCCACTGTCCTTCCTTTGACTTGTAACCAAAAAGCCTTACATGTTCATAGAAGTCNTCAGCAGGCAGTTTCTCTGAGCCCCTCACCCCTCCGGAGATGGAGACTTTGACCTGAAAGCAGCAAAGGCTTGGGGGTGGGGAAGTGCTTTGTTTTCCAGAGAAAAATGTGATCTCTTCTTCCACTGTCCTTCCTTTGACTTGTAACCAAAAAGCCTTACATGTTCATAGAAGTCGGACTTATATGGACAAAATTAGGACAGTTTGCATGAAATCAGTTGCTCTTTCTTGAATTTTTTTTTTTCTGTTTTTGGCAAAAAATAATTAACTCCATAAACCAGTAGTTAGAGATAGAGCGGCTTGAGTGTAAGAATTTGGAAACTGGTGGGGGTTTATGAATTTGTTAGCATACAAAGCAGACTTTCCTTTAAAATGAAATTAAAACAAAACACAGGAGGTAGGTGGCAAGTGTGTACAGGGACTTTAAGAAATGAATGAGATGCTAACAACCTCTATAAATATTTCCTCTATGTTAGTGTGTGTAGCCCACTGTGTAAGTTTCCTGTCAAGGTATCTTTTAAAGAGGTGACTCTGGGTGGGATGTAGGTGAGATCAGATAAAATACAGATGGTCATAAGGCTCAAAATTTTAAAAGTACCTCTTCCCCACTTAGCAGAAGGCAATGGCAGCCCACTCCAGTACTCTTGCCTGGAAAATTCAATGGATGGAGGAGCCCGAGTAGGCTGCAGTTCATGGGGTCACGAAGAGTCGGACACGACTAAGCCACTTCACTTTCACTTTTCACTTTCGTGCATTGGAGAAGGAAATGGCAACGCACTTCAGTGTTCTTGCCTGGAGAATCCCAGGGACGGGGGAGCCTGGTGGGCTGCCGTCTATGGTGTCACACAGAGTCGGACACGACTGAAGCGACTTAGCACAAGTTAGGGTAAAGGGTTCTTTGGTGGCTCACAGGTAAAGAATCTGCCTTCAGTGCAGAAGATATGGGAGATGTGGGTTCAATTCCTGTGTCAGGAAGATCCCCTGGAAGAGGAAATGGCAACTCACTCAAGTGTTCTTGCCTAGGAAATCCCATGGACAGAGGAGCCTGGCAGGCTATAGTCTATGGGGTCTCAAAAGAGTCAGACACAACCAAGCGACTAACACCCACACAAGTTAGAGTGGATCTGAAATTGTCCTGAGCAGCCCCCAAGGGGACAAAAGGTTATGGAGACATAACCAGAAATGGTTAGTTGAAAGTCAGAATTTCATATCTTTTTAACTCTTGCTTTAACTGGGATATTTCATATTTTACCAGTAGGGGATGAGACCTTGTGCTGATATCCTAATATAAAACTAAGCTAGCAAGCTTATGTGTCTTTCACTTACATAACTCTGAATTAAGTGCTGTGCCTGGGAAACAGATTGACTCCCATTGCCCACATGCTCAACAGGTCTGGTAATGCTGCCTGGAGCTGTGGTTTCCCAACTTAAATGGGACTCATAATTACCTGGGAGAGCTTTTAAAATACAGATTCTCAAGCAACAAGGATTTCTGAAGACATGTATAGCAGTTTGTACAAAGAAAGCCAAGTCTGGGGACCTGTTGCTGCCTTAAGAGAAGCTGGATATGTCTGAGGACCACACTTGACTTCTGCCTCCTAACAGCTGTGTACATTTTGACCTATGCATGCATGCATACTCAGTCGCTTCAGTCGTGTCTGACTCTTTGCAATCCCTGTAGCCTGCCAGGCTCCTCTGTCCACGGGGATTCTCCAGGCAAGAACACTGGAGTGGGTTGCCATGCTCTCCTCCAGGGGATCTTGCTGACCCAGGGATGCAACGCATGTCTCCTGCATCTCCTGTGCTGCACAGGGTTCTTACTAATGAGCCACTGGGGAAGCCCACATTTTGATCTAACCATCAGTCAAATAACAAGCTAGCATTTCGAAGTTAATGTGTAATATAGTCAGCTTTTTATTTAACATGCCCAGTAGAGATGCTTTTGTGCTTTGACATGAGTGTTCTTATAGAACTAAGAGAAAATATTTTACTGTCTTTAGGGAAGGTTAAGCCTCACTTAAGTCCCCTTGTCCAGTGTCACCAAGGAAACAACCAAGACTAGGAGTAAGCAATAAATGAAACTGGCTTTCCAGTTACTAAGAACAGATGTGTGTGTGTGTTAGTCATTCAGTCATGTCCAACTCTTTGCAACCCTACAAACTGTGGCCCGCCGGTCTTCTCTGTCCATGGAATTCTCCAGGCAAGAATACTGGAGCGGATTGCCATTCCCTTCTCTAGAGGATCTTCTTGACCCAGGGATCAAATCCTGGTCTCCTACATCACAGGCAGATTCTCTACTGTTTGAGCTACAGGGAAGTCCTGCTAAGAACAAATACCAAGGTCTAAATTTTTACTGTGGTAAACAGAATATTTATAAAGTAATCACAGCTACTGTTTGCATACTCTAAGTAAAAAGAAAAAAAAGTACATGGCCTAGAACAAGAACAAATTTAAAACTGTGTCAAGTGTTCTTACAAATAGCCATGAAAAGAAGAGAAGCGAAAAGCAAAGGAAAAAAGGAAAGATATACCCATTTGAATGCAGAGTTCCAAAGAATAGCAAGGAGAGATAAGAATGTCTTCCTCAGTGATCAATGCAGAGAAATAAAGGAAAACAATAGAATGGGAAAAACTAGAGATCTCTTCAAGAAAATNTGGAACCAGTCTGTTGTTACATGTCCAGTTCTAACTGTTGCTTCTTGACCTGCATACAGATTTCTCAGGGGGCAGGTCAGGTGGTCTGTTTTTCCCATCTGTTTAAGAATTTTCCACAGTTTGTTGTGATCCACACAGTCAAAGTCTTTGGCATAGTCAATAAACCAAAAGTAGATGTTTTTGTGGAACTCTTGTTTTTCTGATGATCCAGCCCCCCTGTGGCTCAGTTGGTAAAGAATCTGCCTGCAGTGCAGGAGATCTGGGTTCAATTCCTGGGTGGGGAAGATCCCTTGGAAAAAGGAAAGGCTACTCACTCCCAGTATTTAATATTATACCAGAAGTTGTGGCAAAAGCATGCCTTTTGGTCAGGGAGTCCCACACCCCCTTCTGTAATCACCATAACCCTTCTTATTTTCTGTGTAAGTATTTCTTCTCCATTGCTTATTCCTCTTTCTAATCCCTTTGTTTTTCATCATCATCCTCTTTCTCAGATTTGTGACTTTCATTTATAACTTCCTGTTAAATATTTCCACTCTGATGAGCCATCAACACTAAGCTTCCATATGTCAAAAAAGAAATTCATCATCATCTTCCACAATGTTGCCTTTCTTTTGGACTCTCAAAGCTTCAACAATCAAAATCTTTAGCATGAAATCCCTGAGTCATCGCTGACTCTTCCTTCTTCTTGTTCTACCGCATGCATTCAGTGTGTATGTGTGTGTGTGTTAGCTGCTCAGTCACATCCGACTCTTTGCAACCCCATGGACTACATGTCCACCAGGTTACCCTGCCCATGGGATTCTCCAGGCAAGAATACTGGAATGGGTAGCCATTCCCTTCTCCAGGGACCTTCCTGACCCAGGGATTGAACCCCAGTCTCCTGCACTACAGGCAGACTCTTTACCATCTGAGCCACCAGGGAAGCCCTTCCATTCAGTAACAAGTTCTATGTATTCTGCTCCTTGGTGTACCTCAAACTATTTCCCCCCTTCCTTTATGACTACCAACAGTTAAGATTATTGACTTCATTTCCCACCTAGAGTATTGTGATAGATTGTCAATCTATTGCTTGATCTCTATTCTTGCCTCACTCTTAGAATAGTATTAAACATTTTTTAATAAAAATAGTGCCTACATTTCTAGTCTAGAAAATTTTGAGGTCACAAAGACAGCTAGTCTCAGTAACCAGGATTACATTATTCGAGTGATGATGATTGAAAAGGATAAAGCTCCTTAGGCTTCTTTTTAGAAATGTGTCAGACTAGGTACCTTGACAACTTTTCTACTGAAAATAAGTAAGTGTTTTTTCACTTATTTTTCAAAAAGCCTTAAAATTCATTAGTGACCAGGACAAAAAGTTAGGAAGATGAAGGACACACAAATCAAGAAAAAGAACAGGAAAAGGTTATCAGTGGAAAACTAGTGAAATTTGAATAAAGTCTGTAGGTTAGTTAATTATATTATACCCATATTAATTTCTTAGTTTTTACAGATGTGCCATGGTTATAAAAAATGGGACCAAGGAAACAAATCCTTTTACTGTCTTTGTTAACTTTTCTGTAGATACAAAATTACTTCAAACTTCATTTTAAAAAATGAAGTGTAAAGAATAACTCCAACAATAAGTTGAGAATTAAAGCCAACTCTCACCTTGAAGGTACTTTCCAAATATGATGTACTTGAGCATCATATTTGATGTACTTAAATTTGATGTACTTAAATTTGATGTACTTAAATTTCACAGCCATGAAGGGCACTGGAGTCAGGATAGAAAGGAAGAGCTTGAGAGGAAACTTATCTGCATAAAACTGTGTCTCAAAGAGCAACACATGCAGTATGTCATTTCTGTCATACTGAATGTCAGAATATGAAATTCACATCCAGTATGCACAAAATACAAATAACATCTCCTGTAAAGGAACAAAACCCAAATTTCCAGCTTGAATTTTGGTGCTAGGTGGAGGGGAAAATACAAATCTCTCACAAGAATTTGTAAACATAAGCCAATACTAATGCAGGTTTTTATCCTGAACTCACACTACCTGAGCGTCCCAAAAAGCTTCAAATTGAGGAGATATCATAAAATTCTGTTAGGATAACCTTGTCTCTAGATGCCTGGTAGGAAAAACACCAACATTTTGGGGAGAAACCAACTTAAATCTGAAACTCAAAGAATTCCTACAGATTTCAAGGCCCATGAGATCATAATTTTAAAACTCACAAATTTATTTTTTAAAAAGCCAGTAAGAGGAAGAATGAGCAAACACAAATGACAGCATAATCAAAGTCACAAATTCTAAAGTATTTTCAGATACAGAATAAGGATATTCAGTATGTTAGAAGAAATGAAAGATTAACTTAAATGACTAGTGAAATCTGAAAAGAACCAACTGAATTAGTAGAAATAAAACATAATCATTGAGATGAAAACAAAGTAGATGATCCTATAGCAGATTACTCACAGTTAAAAAATGAAGTAATAAGCTGAAAGGGAGATTCAAAAAATTATACAGGGTGCAGTACAGGAAGTACATCATGTGAAATCCCGGGCTAGATGAAGCACAAGCTGGAATCAAGATTGCCGGGAGAAATCTCAATAACCTCAGATATGCAGATGACACCACTCTTGTGGCAGAAAGTGAAGAGGAACTGAGGGATGTCTTGATAAAAATGAAAAGAGGAGAGTGAAAAAGCTGACTTAAAACTCCACATTCAGAAAACTAAGATTATGGCATGTGGTTCCATCATTTCATGGCAAATAGATATGGAAACAACGGAAACAGTGAGAGACTTTATTTTGGGGGGGCTCCAAAATCACTGCAGATGGTGACTGCAGCCATGAAATAAAAGTACACTTTCTCCTTGGAAGAAAAGTTATGACCAGCCTAAATAAGCATATTACAAAGCAGAGACATTACTTTGCCAACAAAGGTCCGTCTAGTCAAAGCTATGGTTTTACCAGTAGTCATGTATGGATGTGAGAGTTGGATTGTGAAGAAAGCTGAGCCCTGAAGAATTGATGCTTTTGAACTGAGGTGTTTGAGAAGACTCTTGAGAGCCCTTGGACTGCAAGGAGATCCACCCAGTCCATCTTAAAGGAGATCAGTCCTGGGTGTTCATTGGAAGGACTGATGCTGAAGATGAAACTCCAATAGTTTGGCCACTTGATGTGAAGAACTAACTCATTGGAAAGGACCTTGATGCTTGGAGGGATTGGGGGCAGGAAGAGAAAGGGACAACAGAGGATGAGATGGTTGGATGATATCACCAACTTGATGGACATAAGTTTGAGCAAGCTCCAGGAGCTGGTGATGGACAGGGAAGCCTGGCATGCTGCAGTCCACGGGGTCATAAAGGTGTCAGACATGACTGAGTGATTGAACTGAACTGAGTACAGGAAGTAAAAAATATGTAAAATAAAAAAGAGCTTGACATATGGAGGACAGAGTGAAAAGATCTAGTATTTATCTATTTTTCATTTCAGAAGCAAAAGAAAGAGAAAGGGAGAGGAAGGACAGACATTACAACAAATCTGGGGAGCCCAAGATCTGATAGATAGAGTGCCTGATGAACTATGGAATGAGGTTCGTGACATTGTACAGGAGACAGGGNGAAGAGCTGACTCATTTGAAAAGACCCTGATGCTGGGAAAGATTGAGGGTGGTAGAAGGAGATTACCAAGGATGAGATGATTCTAATGGCATCACTGACTCAATGGACATGGGTTTGGATGGACTCCGTGATTTGGTGATGGACAGGGAGGCCTGGCGTGCTGTGGTTCATGGGATCACAAAGAGTCAGACATGACTGAGCAACTGAACTGAACTGATTAGGTTCTTCAGGAGTCAGGCTTTAACTCTGTGTCTTCTGGTGTTCACCTGGTCCATGCCACAGCCTCCACCTTCATTCCTTATTGTCCTTATTTTATTGTTATTTTTATATACTACTGACTAGAATTGTCATTCCTATGTGCTAGATAAAGTTTCCAAAACTAGACCTAGTATTTATAGATTTCTAGTATTTGCTAGAAAGGGTCTAAGGAACCAGGAGATAGAGTCCTTGTTTTTATAGATCATAAAACTGGAGGCAAAGCTGTTGGAAAGACTTAGCAGTGATGAGCCAGTTTGTGGTCTAGATTGGACTTGAAGGTAGACAGTCCATATGATGAAACAGAATGAGAGTTGCTCTAGGGCCCAGTGCACCTGATTTCAAGCCTGGCTTTGTCATATCCTAGCTTTATGACCTCAGACAGGGTCTTCATTTCTCTGACTCTATAATAAAAGGCAATTAATTATCTCTACCTACTTCACAGAAATATTAAGAGAAATAAGTCACATAATGCATGTCAGTACTCTTAACTCTAGATACACAGTAGAACCCTTGGGAAGTTTAAGCAAATCACCAAACAAAACAGATACTCAGTCCAGTCCCATCCTGAGAAATGCTGGTTTAACTGATATGTGCTGGGGCTTTGTGATCAGCACTTTTAAGAAAGTCCCCAGGTGCTTTTAATGTGCTACCAGGGTGGAGAACCATGACAGAGCCTTGCTGGATGCCAATGATCTTTACAAATTCAGGTCAGTATTTACTGTGGCTTGGGAATTTTGTTCCCAGATATTCAGTACAATGTCATATCACTAAATAAATGACAGAACACTATCCATAGTCTTACATATATATATATATATATACACATATGTGTTATGACAAGCTGTATTGTTGAATAGTGACAACAATGTCATGTCTGATCTTATGTTGACATAGAAAACTGTTTACATAGTAGTTGGAACTAAATTTAGAATTTTAAAACTAATTCATATCCCTCTTCCCCATGGGATAACATTGAAACAAAATGAACAAAGCTATATTGTTATGAATTCCTGTTTGTATTTTGTTTCCCAGGGCTAACAATTATAGAATATAAAATAGGTCTTATTGAAAGTATCATGTGAAAGGCTTTAATAAAATAGAAACCAGGTTCTGACATTTGAAAAATTGCTGATTAATTCATTTCATCCTTTCTTTGACCTAAATCCTCCCATATGTGTTTATCAGCTTTGCAAACAGATTGACTTTGTGCATTTAGAGTTTGCAAACAAGTCCCAGAATGTTACTGCTAACCAATTAGTTTCTAAAAGCCTTTCAAATAATCTTATCGTCTCTACAGGAGTGATTTAGGAAATGAAAAAAAAAAGTTTGTTCTTCACTGAGAAGAATCATGACTTAATAAGAGTGGAGTTCGCCATGGCTGTTTGTAAGCATACTTATTCATCAGCTGATATTATTTGAGTTTAAGGCCTGATTACTGGAAAGGAAGAGCATTTCCAGTTAAAGCCTTCTCTGTGAGAGCAGTTATATTTTGTATAGAGATCATTTTTGAAAATTCATATCTGTATTAAGAGATCCAGATGTTAATCAGCTTTTTTTCCTTTCCTCTTTAAAGTTACTCTAATAGGCTTTTGGATTGAATGAGGCTTTCAGCTTATTGAAAGATAAAATAATATTTGTGAAAGCCAGATCAGCTGTTTGTAGACTCATGGAGCTCAGAGGAAAATGCATTTTGAGGGAAGCAGGATAATCAGTGATACTCAGTGACACTCTGAAGTCCACACAGCTAGTTAGCGACAGAACCCGAACCAGAGCTCTTTTTGCCAGCCCTCCTTCTGCCCCTAAAGCCAGACCAACTATGTCATCCAGCCCAGCAGCAGGGTGTCCCAGGACTCACTGGGTACCAGGTCCCCAAATATGTCTTGAGTCTGTGCTGAGAACTAAGCATACCCTGTACTTCTGCTCTGATGATTTTAGGAAATCTCCTGTTTCCTTCCTTTGACAGAAGCATTACCTGCACCTTTTCCACGTAGAAATGAAATTGTTTTCAGAAACGAATCCCTTTCAGCCACACAGCTTTACTCTGATCTGTGGAAGCTGGCAAGAAATCAATTCACATTTTTTCTGTAGTTTTTGGCTGAAAAGATTCTATTGTAGAGGATCTCATACTTTTCTGTTGTTGTTGTAGGCCCGCTAATGCAGTTTGTTGATCAGTGTCCCAGAATAGATGTGTTTACAAAAGAGAGAAAGTGATATTTTTGTGTGTCCTCAACACAGACATGGCCATGAGGCTGTATGAGAGACTGTCTCAAGGTGACATTTAGAGCAGAGAATGAGCAGGGCTCCAGGTGTGCTCAGTACTATTGGAGGGGATTTTGCTTCTTGGCCTTTCAGAGAACACAGCTAGGAAATACATGCAGCTCCACATACACACAGACATACACATACGTACACAAATACCTGTGTCTCTGTGTATATGATTTTGTTTACCTTTTGTATTTGTTTTGTTTGGCACTCCTCTCATTCTCACTAAGTTTGAACATGTGGGATCCTACAAGAGGTATCACACCTTTCTTTACCCTCATCATTCAATTCTCTTCCACCCTTATGGATAACCACCATCACTGTTTTCTGGGTTATCCTTCCTGTATTTCTTTTTGTGATGATGAACAATATTTATACATTTAAAAATTCATATACTTTTTTATTACACAAGAAATAGCATACTGTAAATTATATATGCCTGTTTATACTTTGCCTTTTTCACTTATAATTTTAATGTATATAAATTATATCACAAAGCTATTAAAAAGTCACCATCAGGTGGCATGTATGGCATTCCTAACACAATATGATTTTCTCTGATTTGACCTTGGCGTAAAGACTTAAACCCATTTGAATGCTGTGTAGACTAAGTGGAAAGGTTGGGAATCTCCCCTCAAATGACTCTATTATAATTCTGTAAATCGGAAGTGTATTTTTTAACAGCATTTTCTGCTTGAGGGACTTAGTGAACTGATAACCCCTAAAGAAATTTACTTAATATTTTAAACTGATGGTGGCAGAAATGATTGATTTAATCCCTCTAAAGAGTTGAATCCTAAAGGACCTTATAGACCACTTGCTACGCCTTTTATTTTACAGATGAGACTCAGAGAGCTTTAAAACTCTAATTATGTGATAAAGTTAGAAATGCAGTCCTCGACTCATCTGTTCTACTCTTTAAATATTTATACTATTCTGTTAGGCAGTGATTAAAATGATAATTATTAAGACTCTGTAGAAACATGGAAAGCTGTTTATAATACAAATGAAAAAAAGAGCAGCATGCCAAATGGCTTAAATATCATGACTGCAACCAATATGGCAAATTTGTGTTCATATTGAGGTCTGGAGCATAACAGACAAAAACAGTATGTGTGTTATGTAATGGGTTAAAGGGCATTTCTCCCTTAATGTTCTTGAACATTGCGGCATTGTATCCAACTAAACTTCTTTTCTAAAAATATTAAGGCTACCACAGGGAGAAGGTGAAATCAAAGAGATTGTTGGAGGCTGCCTGAATCTGTCACCTGTATTTGCACTTTCCCCAGATACTTTCCAGCACTGGAAATGTGTGATGAGGTTCTGTTATCCTCTGCCTCTGACACTCTTCCATTGTTTACCCGCCCCTGGGATTTTGCCTTTATTCCCTTGTTTCTCACCCTGTTTTATGAAATCTACTGACACAGCACGGCTGGTGAATGACTTTTATAGCAGGTAGTAACTACTGTTACCTATCTCAACTGAATGCAGAATATAAAGAAATTATGCTGACCCTTAAGTAATTTAGGGCTTCCCTGGTGGCTCAGATGGTAAAGAATCTGCCTGCAATACAGGAGACCTGAGTTTGATTCCTGGGTCAGGAAGATCCCCTGGAGGAGGGCATGACAACCCACTCTAATACTCTTGCCTGCAGAATTCCATGGATAGGGGAACCTGGAAGGCTAAGTACAGCCCATGGGGTTGCAAATAGTCGGACATGACTGAGCAACTAATACTTAAGTAATTTAGATAACACTGGAATGATATTTTGTTATTATTATTATAAGATGGGTTACCTAATAATTAGGGTTAATTAATGGCTTATCTAGTTATTATTATCTAATAATCACCCATTATCTAAGATGGGTGATTATTACCCAGTGGGATGAGTCCCAAAGATTGAGGGTGCTCCTTCTCTGGTTAGCTGTACAACTCCAAAGGACCGTCCACTATCAGGTTTGAAGGATGGAGCAATAGGTTTAGATGACTTTCAATCTGGTTAAAAAACAGTTTCAGAAATCAGAGCACTCATTCGTGGGTTTGCCTGTCGCGTGGCTCTGATGCCTGAGAAGTGGCCAGAAAGAAAGGAAAGCCTTGTGCCGTGATGAGCCTGCCTCAGTTCTTTGTGGCTTTGGTCACTGCCCTTTGTAAGAATTCTATTTCTGGTCAGAGTTGCCACATCAGCTTAAACTTCATCTAAATGCAAGTTCACTAGACTTGTTTTTTTCAAGTTGACTCTAACCATATGGTATTTTTGTATGCTAGAGAACATCACAGGGAAAGCATAAAGCAGCTATATAAACAATTTAAGCAGCACATTGTTTCAGACCCTAGCTCTGCCAAGAACGTTTGGATCATATATACTAGTTCACGGCAGTGGATAATGCTAGGGTTTCAGCCCATGACTGAGCTAGTGCGATAAACATGAAGCTAATGAATATTTAATATACTATTCAAACACACTCCCTCTCTAAGGGGTTGGGTCTCATTTTCTAAAATGTTCAGGTTTCTTTGGATGATGCTTGCTAAGTGGCACATGGTGTTAGCTCAACTAACTGATTAAACTTTTATGTCACTGTGCTTTTCCTGTTAACGAGTTGATAATATTATATCCATAATGGTTTTATTTCAGGGAAAAGAAATGGGACTGTGAAAAGTCCAGGGATAGAAGAGGCAGAGTGAACAGGGCAGAGGGCACTGTGTCTGATTTACAGACAGTCCTTCCTACAGGTCTACAGTCCTCGTGTTAGGTCTTTGGTGATACAGTTAAATCAACTTTCTCTTCTGGCATAAACAGTTCATTTTATTCTCCTTTCCCAAGCAGACATCTTCCTGAGTTATATCTTTTATGTCCCCTCTCCTTTGCTTAGAAATATCTAGTGAATCTGTCATTGCCGTGTATTTAAATCTTAGGTCAGGCATTCCTACCTCTATGCATCTTATCTGACCCCCAAAATCAAATATCCTGTTATAATTGCCTTTTAGGACACTGCACCAAAGACAGTGAACCATCCTTCCCTATCCTCTGATTACACCCATGCTCTTTCCTGTCCTCAAGGCTCCACTGACACTGTTTTATTACCACAATCTCCCTACCCCCACACACTGTATTCTCTTTTTGCTATGGACTCCCGTGTATTTTTGTCATGGCATTTATTTTTTAAAATATCAACAGTAAAACTGTGATAATAGTTACCATTTATAGTGTTTATTTTGTGCTAGGCACTGCTTTCGGTACTTTACATGAATTAACTCATTCAGCCTTCAACAACATTTCCAGGGGTAAGTGACATTATTCCCATTTTATAGACAAAAACCTGGAGACATGTTCTTGTTCAGTTGCTGAACAAGTCATGTCCAGCTCTTTTGTGACCCCATGACTGCAGCCTGCCAGGCTCTCTGTCTTCCACTATCTCCCGGAGTTTGCTCAAATTCATGTCCACTGAGTCTGTGATGCTATCGAACCATCTCATCTGCTGCTGCTTGCTTCTTCTGCCTTCAATCTTTCCGGTCATCAGGGTTTTTTCCAATGAGTCGGTTCTTCACATCAGGTGGCCAAAGTATTGGAGCTTCAGCATGAGTCCTTCCAATGATATTCAGGGTTGATTTCCTTTAGGATTGACTGGTTTGATCCAAGGGACTCTCAAGAGTCTTCTCTAGCACCACAAAAAAATTGAACGCATCAGTTCTTCGGTGCTCAGCCTTTGTGGTCCAACTCTTGCATCTGTACATGACTACTGGAAAAACCATAGCTTTGACTAGACAGACCTTTGCCCTCAAAGGAATGTCTTTACTTTTTAATACGCTGTCTAGGTTTGTCATAGCTTACCTTCCAAAAAGCAAGTGTCTTTTAATTTCATGGCTGCAGTTACCATCTGCAGTGATTTTTGGAGCCCAAGAAAAGAAAATCTGTCTCTGCATCCACCTTTTCCCCATCTATTTGCCATGAAGTGATGGGATTGGATGCCATGATCATAGTTTTTTGAATGTTGAGTTTTAAGCCAGCTTTTTCACTCTCCTCTTTCACCTTCAACAAGAAGCTCTTTAGTTCCTCTTCACTTTGTGCCGTTAGGGTGGTGTCATCTGCATATCTGAGGTTGTTGATATTTGTCCTGGCAATCTTCATTTTAGCTTGTGATTCATCCAGCCCAGCATTTCGAATGATGTACTCTGCATACAATTTAAATAAGCAGGGTGATAACACAGCCTTAACATACTCCCTTCCCAGTTTGGAACCAATCAGTTGTTTGGTATCTGGTTCCAATTATTGCTTCTGGATCTGCATACAGGTTTTTCAGGAGGCAGATAAGGTGGTCTGGTATTCCTATCCCTTTCAGAATTTTCCAGTTTGTTGTGATCCACACAAAGGCTTTAGCATAGTTGATGAAGCAGAAGTAGACATTTTTGGGGAATTCTCTTGCTTTTTCTGTGATCCAGTGGATGTTGGCAATTTGATCTCTGATTCCTCAGCTTCTTTGAAACTCAGCTAACACATCCAGAAGTTCTTGTTTCATGTACTGCTGAAGCTTAGGTTGAAGGATTTTGAGTATAACCTCACTAGCATGTGAAATAAGCATCACTGTATAGTAGTTGGAACATTCTTTGGCATTGCCCTTCTTTGACATTGCCCTTCTTTGGGATTGGAATGAAAACTGACTCTTTCCAGTCCTAGGGCCGCTGCTGTGTTTTCCAAATTTGCTGGCATACTGAGTGCAGCACTTTCACAGCATCATCTTTTAAGATTTGAAGTAGCTCAACAGGAATTCCATCACCTCTACTAGCTTTATTCATAGTGATGCTTCCTAAGGCCCACTTGACATCACACTCCAGGATGACCAGCTGTAGGTGGGTTACCACACCATTGTGATTATCCAGGTCATCAAGACCTTTCTTGTACAGTTAGTTCTTCTCTGTATTCTTGCCACCTCTTCTTAATATCTTCTGCTTCTAATGGGTCCTTATTGTTTCTGTCCTTTATTTTACCCATCCTTGCATGAAATGTTCCCTTGGTATCTCTAATTTTCTTGAAGAGATGTCTAGTCTTTCCCATTCTATTATTTTCCTCTATTTCTTTGCATTGTTCATGTAAGAAGGCCTTCTTATCTCTTGTTGCTATTCTCTGGAACTCTGCTTTAAGTTGGATATATCTTTCCCTTTCTCCCTTGCCTTTCACTTCTCTTTTCTCAGCTATTTGTAAGGCCTCCTCAGACAACCACTTTGCCTTGTTGCATTTCTTTTTCTTGAGGATGGTTTTGGTCACCACCTCCTGTACAAAGTTCTGAACCTTCATCCATAGTTCTTCAGGCACTCTGTCTGCCAGATCTCATCCCTTGAATCTATTCACCACCTCTACTATAATCATAAAGATTTGATTTAGATCATACCTGAATGGTCTAGTGCTTTCCCCTACTTCAATTTAAGTCTGAATTGTAAAGAGGAGCTCGTGATTTGAGCCATAGTCAGCTCCAGGTCTTGTTTTTACTTATTGTATAGAGCTTCTCTATCTTTGCCTACAAAGAATATTATCAATCTGATTTCAGTACTGACCATCTGGTGATGGCGATGTGTAGAGTTGTCTCTTGTGTTTTTGGAAGAGGGTGTTTGCTATGACAACACCTTTGACAAAACTCTGTTAGCCTTTTCCCTGCTTCATTTTGTACTCCAAGGCTGAACTTGCATGTTACTCCTGGTATCTCTTTGACTTCCTACCTTTGCATTCCAATCTCCTATGCTGAAAAGGACATCTTTTTTTTTTTTTTTTTTTTTTGTTGTTCTAGAAGGTGTTGTTGGTCTTCATAGGAATGGTCAGTTTCAGCTTCTTCAGTACTAGTGGTTGGGGCATAGACTTGGATTACTGTGATGTTGAATGGTTTGCCTTGGAAACAAACAGATCATTCTCTCATTTTTGAGACTGCACCCAAGTACTGCATTTTGGACTCTTTTTTTGACTATGAAGTCTACTCCATTTCTTTTAAGAATAGTAAATGTAATCACATGTGAATTAGATTTGCCCATTCCTATCCATTTTAGTTTACTGATTCCCAAGATGTTGATGTTCACTCTTGCCATCTCCTGCTTGACCACGTCCTACTTATCTTGATTCATGGACCTAACATTCTTGGTTCCTATGCGATATTGTTCTTTACAGCATTAGACTTTACTTTCACCATCAGACACATCCATAACTGGGAGTCATTCCTGCTTTGGCCCAGCCTCTTCATTCTTTCTGGAGCTGTTAGTAATTGCCCTCTGCTGTTTTCCAGTGTATTGGACACCTTCTGACCTGGAGGACCCATCTTCTGTCATCGAATCTTTCTGTCTTTTCGTACTGTCCATGGGGTTCTCTGTGGCAAGAATGCTGGAGGGTTGCCATTAACTCTTCCAGTGGACCACAGTTTGTCAGAACTCTCCACTATGACTCTTCCGTCTTGGGTGGCCCTGCACAGTACGGCTTATAGCTTCATTCAGTTACCCTCTCTCCTTTGCCATGACAAGGCTGCAGTTCGTGGAGGGGCCTGGAGGCATTGAGGGATAAAATAATGAACCTAAGCTCATACAAGCAAGTGGAAGATTTGGAATTGTGTCCCAGGCTGTCTGGTTTCAAATTGTGTTCTTAATCACAGTTCTAAACTACTATTTGTAAGTTATCTTTTTAGAGGTTTCATTCTTTTAAAATTTAACTCTTTAAGTCAAAGTCTCCTTGTTCTTTGCTTTACTTCATTATATAACCCTGTGCCTGGAGCAGGGAGTGACTCTGTGAATATTTATTGATGTGACCTGATGTCAGAGGTCAAAGAAATTCTAATAGATTTTTCTGGGAGTTTTGACTTACTTGGTTAGACGTGATGATTTTATCTTGATAAACTGACTGTTTTCTGTTCTCCCTCTGTTGGTATGAGATGGTCAGGGTGACTGTCAAGAATTTAAATCCATGACATTTATTACCTAAATGAATGGTGCTAAGTGGTGGGTAAATTTACTAATGTGTGTGAAATCAAATCTCAAATTTTGTTCTGTGCTTCAAAGTAAACATTTTAAATTTGCTTTTTTTTTCTTAAGCAGTCTTTTATTACTTGCATATTTGATATGTCAGATCAAAGCAGTAAGAGCAACCTATACTTCACCTTTCTTACAATATCAAGTCCTAGAAATATATTTAATTTTGCACAGTTTTTCCTTGATTTCTTTGGGGGAAGAAAAGGCTCTTCATGGAGGAAATGGTCAAAGTTGGTTATGTTAAAGTTGCTTTGAGAACTCTGTGCATACTGTGTTAANCTATACTTCACCTTTCTTACAATATCAAGTCCTAGAAATATATTTAATTTTGCACAGTTTTTCCTTGATTTCTTTGGGGGAAGAAAAGGCTCTTCATGGAGGAAATGGTCAAAGTTGGTTATGTTAAAGTTGCTTTGAGAACTCTGTGCATACTGTGTTAAGCTCTGGGATCATATTTTTTCCTGTTTAATATAATGACAAGTTTGCCAAAGAAGCTGAAGTCTAACACTGAAGTTTTGTTTACCATGTTTCTTTTATCTAACAGCATGTTGCTTGATAAGGTAGGTGCTCAGAGCTAGTTGTTTCTGGTTCTCTAATGGTTACATCTGTGCCCGTGTGTTAGTCAGTGAAACAGAAGCAGTTTCTGGCTGATGCAACGAGAAAAGGGCATTTGGAAGAGTATTGTATAACTTGGAGTATCAAGGGGGAAAACTGAATAATTTGCCAGCTTTAGGAAGGGTAACTGTGATGATTGTAACATCTTGAGTGTCCAACCAAGAGCATCTCTGAAGCTTTGGCCTTTGAAATGACTCAGTTCCGATTTCATTCAGTGCTCTACTCAGGATTTCTGTTTCTTGGAAGGGAGCCAGATTTGCTNGTCTAACTGGGATTTTGCCCCTCCTATCATCTTGCTGGGGCTTCTCTTTAGAGATATAGAGTTGACCAAAAAGTTCCTTTGGATTTTTCCATAAAATGCTACAGAAAAACCTGACCAAACTTTTTTGGCCAACCCAGTCAATAAGCTTCCTGGGTGATATGATTTCACCCTCATTTCCCAGTGAAGGGAATCACCTCCCTGTGCCCTCCTCTCTCATTCTTAGTGTTATTGTCACTGTTAGTAACGCACTAAGAGCCCGTGGATTGTGGGGTCTCCTCAAAAGAATTTCAAGTTTGTCGTTAATGATCAACCTCCTTGTGCATATTCTGTGAAATTAGTCTTTATTTTGATGACAGTGTAAGTGGCAAGTGTTTCCTTGACCTTTCTGCAAGTGGGTGAAGCAGACCTTTGAGGAAGCTGATAAGAATGGCGATGGCTTATTGAACATTGAAGAGATACACCAATTGATGCACAAACTAAATGTCAATCTGCCCCGAAGAAAAGTCAGACAAATGTTTCAGGTATGTTTTCACAATGGCATTGACCTTACGTAAAATATGCTTTGGAGGGTAATGGTATACTGAGATATTTCAAAAGGCTATTTTGTCTTGGTGGAAGCTAATATTACCTGCTGTGTATCGTTTTGTTTTTCTTTGAAGACAGAGGCATTTTATTTCATCAGAGAAAACTTCCCAAACTTAACATGCATCCACAATTTCACTTCCTAAAATGTGTTATTGTTGCCATTTTCAGAGTGATTATAAGCACTTTACTTGACAGTTTAATAATGGGGTAGGATGAAGTCCCTTGGAGAGGATAAGATCTCATCTATCAACCTCATGGTCTGTAATGAGGATCAGAATAAAGACTAAATAGTGTGAAAAATTAGCACTTGTGGAACTCCTCAAGAGCCCTCTTATTTTGTTTCAGAGGAGTTGAGGATTTTAGAATCCCTGAGATTTAGAAGTGCTATATCAGTCCTGCCATTTAGGAAGCTCTCCAGAAGTTCACTCCACTGCTTGTTGGTATTAGATGAGATGTTCTTTCCCTGTTTGAAAGTCCTAGAGGAGAATTCTTAGATCCAGATTTATCCTGTGTCCCGCAGCTCAGATTGTACTCAGTCTTCTGTCTAAGATGCTGAAGTGTGTTCTATTAAGTTAAGATTGGCGCAAAGACAGTGTTCAATTATTAGTAATTCCTAGAACATTACTTTTGGAAAGGCTTTTATTTGAAGACAAGTCATATCCCTAATTCATGTGTTGTAGTAATTTGCTAAGTGAGTAGGGAGTTCATATTTTTTAATGTGTAAAATTAAGTAAGAGGGTTATATTTTATGGTTAATGTGTTTTGGTCCCTTTGCTTTCTGACCTCCTATTGTCAGAGGTGGTAAGGGCGGAAACGATAGGAGGGGTGAGTTGCAACAGTGAATGGAAGATGGAGGCTGGCTTTGATCTGTGACCTCTTACAGTTACACATCCTGTGGTCCTGGCCTTGGAAACTGGAGATAGTTTGCACTATGGGAACTTGGTCCCATTGCACTGAAGAGAAAGGAAAGAAGAGGAAGGATTGAGACACACTATAAAAGGAAGTAGAGATGGAGAGAGGGACTTTGGAGGTGAACTGAGTTGTCACAGAGTGAACAGTCTGTAAACTACATGGAAAGGTTCGCCATGTTCCTGGCACTCCCTGTGACACCTAACTTTTGTCCTGTTTTGAGCCCCATCTCCCATCTGTTCCTTTTCATAGATGTTCATCATACAGGGAGAGAGAGCCCTGATTATATCAGAGAGGGCACACTTATAGAGGGGGACAATGTCTATACCTACAAAAATAATGATCTGGGAGTACTTTTTGGAAGTAAGAGAAGTAACATTTAATTTTGACTTATTTTTACTTCTGTATTTTTAACCCTCTTCAGATACCTTTTGTCTCTAGTGCACAAGTATTTTGAGGATAAACCATGAAATGTTTATGTTAAAAGTCTTGTGAGTTCAAAGTTAATACTTCACAGAAGTTTTTTTCCCCCAAAACTTTAAAATTCTTTATTTTTTTGTATTGCGGTATAGCCGATTAACAATATTGTGGTAGTTTCAGGTGAACAACGAAGGGACTCAGCCATACATATACATTGTATCCACTTTCCCCCAAACCCTCCTCCCATCCAAGCTGGCATATATTCACCAGAGTTCCATGTGCTATGTAGTAGGTTCTTGTTTGTTACCCATTTCAAATATAGCAATGTGTACATGACTTTCCCAAAGTCCCTAACTATCCCTTCCCCCTAGCAACCATAAGTTCATTTTCTAAATCTATGATTCTCTTTGTTTTGTAAGTTTATTTGTATCATTTCTTTTTAGATTCCACAGCAGAGATTAAAAAGATATATTTTTATACACACGTTGACTTTCAAAGCTATGTTTAAAACCACATACCAGCTGGCTATATGTCACAAAATCTATGTATTTCAAAATGCCATTCATCCCCTGTCAATGTTTGTTTGGTTTTACAACTGTGTTCACTTAGAATAGAGAAAATATGAATGGATTGGTTACTCATTATATATTCCCAGCACTTTTATGGTTTTATGACAAATTCAGCGAGTCAGAAGGCAGGTACATGGTAAAAGATCCTTGCTCAATAATTACTAGGAGCAAATTATTTCAACTAGAGATAAGTGCAAATGGATTTTTCAGGCAGAGAGGTACCAATGATGCTGCTTACTATAAGAGCAATAAGCTATCTGTGTAGAATTAAGAGATTCTTTTATAGGTAAAAGTTACATTTGATTGAATCACAGTTTAGAGGCTGATAAGAGACTAGTATTTTCATCATATATTGAATGTATTTTCTCTTTTGCTTATGATTAGTCTTCTCCAAGATTTCTTTTATTAGTTTTGTCAAAAGACCAGCTTTTGGCTTTATTGCTCACCTTTGATGTTATATCTTCTCATTTTCTATTTTGTTTAGCTTTCTTCTTTTGCTTATAATTTATTTCCTTCTATTTTCCTTAGCTTAACTTTTTAATAGCTTTTGGAGTTGAATTGTTAGCTCATCTGATTTTAATTTACCTTGCTTTCTAATAAGTTGAAAACTTCAACTACTGCTTTAGTGTCATCACACAAGTTTTAATACGTGGTGCATGTGTTTCCTTCTGTTTAATTTCCTATTTAGAAATGGTTGTTTCCAGACAAACTTTTTTAAGCTTTGTTTGTTGCTTTGTAAATTTACTGTGGTCAGAGAAGTTCGTTTTTATAAAGTTGATTCTTTACAATTTGAAACATTATTGTGGCCTAATGTATAGTCAATTTTTAAATTGATCCATGTGTTCTTGAAAAGAACATGTTTACCATTTGCAAAGTGGGCGTTAGCTTTTTATTGTAAATATTATTTCCCGATGCTGAATTTCCTATTTCAAACTCTTACTGCTTTATTTTTTTCTATGCCTCTTTCAGGAAGCTGATACAGATGAGAATCAGGGAACTCTGACTTTTGAAGAATTCTGTGTGTTTTACAAAATGATGTCTTTGAGACGAGACCTTTATCTGTTGCTTTTGAGCTACAGTGACAAGAAAGATCATCTAACTGTGGAAGAACTGGCTCAGTTTTTGAAGGTGGAACAAAAGGTATCATTAGACTGTTGAACTGAATGTTTACTTAAAAACACTTGTGAAAGATACCCAGCTTAGGGCTGGGTGTAGGTATATTTTAAATTTAAGTTAGAAGGGTAAATATCACAATTCCAAAAAAATCTTACCTATGAGGTTTTAAAAATGTGTTCCCACCAGCTTTAGAGAAATTGAATTAGTAAATTAAGCATAATTTTTAACGTGATTTTACATAATTAAATTTTACATAATTTTTAACATTAAATATGCATATTTTCCCACAAAGTGGTGACTACTGTCTCATCTGTTTCCTTTTAGGTATTATAGTAATATTTTCTTTATGTTAGTAATGTAGCTAGATATTTATTAACTATGATATAATTCTTTTAAAAAATTATTTATTTGGCTGTACTAGGACTTAGTTGCAGCATGTGGGAGCTAGTTCCCTGACTGGGGATCAAACCTGGGCTCCCTGTATTGGGAGCATGGAGTCTGACTGGACCACCAGGGAAGTCTCCTATGACATAATTCTTTTTTTTTTAGTTGGAAGATAATTGCTTTACATTGTTGTCTTGGTTTCTGCCATACAACAATGTGAGTCAGCCATAAGTATACATATGTCTCCCCTCTTTTGAACCTCCCTCCCTCCCCCAGCCCATCTAGGTTGTCACAGAACACCAGCTGAGCTCCCTGTGTTACACAGCAACTTCCCGTTAGTATCTGTTTTGCATATGGTAATGTACATGTTTCAATGCTACTCTCTCAACTCCTCCCACCCTCTCCTTTCCCCACTGGGCCCACAGGTCTATTCTTTACGTCCCCGTCTCTATTTTTGCCCTGCGAATAGGTTCTTCAGTACCATTTTTTCAAGATTCCATATATATGCTTTAATACACAATATTTGTTTTTCTCTGATTTCCTTCACTCTGAATAATAGACTCTAGATTCATTCACCTAGAACTGACTCAAATTTATTCCATTTTATGGCTAATATTCCATTGTATATATGTATCACAAATTCTCTATCCACTCATCTGCCCTATGACCTGATTCTTAACTAGCAAAATAGCACTTCACTGGTAAACACCTTCCCTCACGCCTTGCCCAATGCATCTCTTCCGTATGGCTGTGCCTGAGTTGTATACTTTATAATAAACCAGTAATAGTAATAACTCTGAGTTTTTTAAGTCATTCTCGTAAATCTTAGAAACTGAGTCACAGGAACTGACAAAGACTTTCTCCTTAACTAAACAAACTCTAGGCAGGTTCTTTGGAGCCACTTTTTCTACTGGGTTCCATCCTTTGGGCTTTCCCTTAAGAATCCAGTTGTAGCAATAATTCTTCAGTCTGTTTAACAAGAATCTCTATCCTTGACATCTAGTCACCTTCGATGTCTGATAAAATTCTTCATCTACCACTATTCCCTGGTGATATTTGGTCACCTTGGCTTGCGTTTCAGGAAAAATCCTATTAGGTTGGGTTAGCCAAAATCCCCACTTCTGTCTGGTATTTCTTCCACTGATCCCTGCTCCTTGGCTGTAAATCTCTACTTGTATTCAAAATTGAATCAGTTCTATACTGAGTTCTCTTTTCCCCTTTTTGTAGTAGTTAACTGATTAAAATCTGTTTTTAGTTTTAACCCACTTTCAGTTCTGATTATTCCTTGACAGAACCCCCAAATTTGTTAATAGGTCAGGTAGAACTGGGGTAGCCTAAGCACCTCATTTGTGGCTGGCATCTGAAATAGGGGTAGGCTGTGGGCCTAAGTCTTGTGAGGTCTAATGCTAACTCCAGGTGGTCAGTGTCAGAACTGAATTGCATCATTGGAACCCAGCTGGTGTCAGAGAATCAGAGATTCAGTAGTGTCAGAAAAAAGACACTAGACCTGGTAATATTTTCCTTTGTTCCAGTACCACCATCACATACATTTTAGGCATAACAGATTTATAAATTTCATTGTTGCTTTCTTAAGGATTAAGCCAGACAGTATTAGCAAAATGTTTTATCACAATCAGTTATTAAATTAGTTTGATAATTTGGCAAAGGCTGAGCTTCTCCATTAACAAAGTTAGCTCTAAGACAAGTAGAAAATGGGAATGGAGTAATAGAAGAATTTTTTCCTCCCAGAGAATATGTGTTTNTTCTTAAGGATTAAGCCAGACAGTATTAGCAAAATGTTTTATCACAATCAGTTATTAAATTAGTTTGATAATTTGGCAAAGGCTGAGCTTCTCCATTAACAAAGTTAGCTCTAAGACAAGTAGAAAATGGGAATGGAGTAATAGAAGAATTTTTTCCTCCCAGAGAATATGTGTTTCTAAATCTCTATTACGCTGTTTCTTGCAATTATAACTACTCCCGCTTTCTCATCAGAAGAACTCTTCCCAGTATAATAGAAAGACCATTAGACCAGGAGTCTAGAAGATCTGTGTTTCACACCTGGCAAGTTGTTTTTTTTTTTTAAACTTTAAGGATAATTGCTTTACAATATTGTGTTAGTTTCAATAAGCTTTATTGGTTGGAGAATCTTATACAGGCCAATCAATATTGTTTTTGAGCCTTGGTTTCCTAAGCTGTAAAAAGGGGAGTTAATACTCGCCTTCCTTATCTCACAGTGTCAGATTGAAAATTGATAGGGGTGATAAATGTGAAAGCCCTTTGACAGAGATATTTGGAAGCACAACAGTGTGAAAAATTAAAATGTTTAAAGATATTGACTTCAAATTCATTTGTGCTAGTGGAATTTACCCAATCTAGCTGAATAGCAGTAGTGGATATCACTTGCTAAGGGGCACGTATTTTTTTCCTCTTTTCGTTATATTGACATTCAATCAACAAATTTTAGTTGGGCAAAATAGAAGCCACTGTTCTGTGACTTCTGCTCCTGGCAGGTGATTACCCATTTCCAGTTTAATTTTCTAAACTAGCTTGAAGCTACATGTAGATTTAACACAAAATAAATTTTTAAAAATTATTGTGTATCAAGAGGCATAAACCATAAGGAAAATATTAGTGTTCTGAAACTTTTATATGTGGTCCAATATATCAAACATGATAAAATGAATGTCAGGTTCAAACTTGAAAAATACAATATACAAAAGAGAGAAATAGTGAATTTCCCTAGTGTAGAAAGTGTTGTACAGACTGTTGGGTGGAGAAATGAATACTCAGTAGAAAAATGTGCAAAACATAAAAAATTTTACAATGTCAATAACATTAAAAATGTTCATCCTTCACTAGTAATTAAAAAATGTGAAGTAAAACCAAGAGACCATTTTTCAGCCATCAAATTAATAAAGGTTAAAATATAGTATGAAACATGGTATGTGTATATTTCTGGTAAAGTTGTGAAATGATACAATCTTTCTATAGGGTAGTTTTATTATTTATCAACTTTTACATAATATATAAAACTTTGACCAATCCATTTTACTTCTAATAATTCATCCTAAGGAAACAATTGTGCATAGAAAAAAGTTATCAAGTTGTGCATTTCAGCATTTTTTAACAGAGAGAAAAATTGGACATAATCTAAGTGTGTAGCAGGAGAGTCATTAGTCAAGAGTTTTGTAGGGTTTTGAGTTTTGAAATGGGATTTTCACAGTGTAACAAATTTGAGGCAATTTGATGATCCGTATGGCAGTAATTCATTCATTTCTGATGGCATCAGATTGGTGTATTCAAATTTTGCAGATTTACTCAGTTGTGAAATGAAATATCACTGCTGGCCACATATGCTGTCCAGGATTATGGGAATTCAAATATTGGCCTGTAGGCCAGACATTTTTATTTCACTGAAGCACTATGAAAATTGAATTGATGACTTTGACAAGTCCAATTGCTGTTTGATTAGGACTTTCATCCTTGAAATACGATGTGCTCAGAGAAATTCTCACTGTCTTTTATATCCATGAAGAAGTGCCAGTTAGGGAAGGAGCCAGTTGGCTGGATTTTCCCTTCCATCACTTCCTTGCATCCACAGATCAATATCACACACATCCATTAGTCTGTGGTTCTAGAGTACAAGAGTTGGTTGAGACCCTTTTCCAGTTTTTCTGTTTTTTTTTTTTTAATTTAAAAATATACACATGCACATATATATATATTTTTTAAGTTCTACAGTGTTGTGTTGGTTTCTGCCATACAACAGTGCAGATCAGCCACAATTATAAATACATCCCCTCCCTCCCTAGACTCCCCCACTCCCCCCATCCCATTCCTCCAGGTCATCACAGCAGCAGACTGGGCTCTCCCTGTGCTACTCAGCAGCCTCCCAGAAAGGGATAGTTCCAACAGAGAAGAAAGGGACCAGCCATCTGTCTTCTACCTGACGGTGTATAATTGATGCTGCCCTCTTCATTCATCCCACTCTCTCCCTGCCTCACTGTGTCCACAAGTCCACTCTCCACATTGGCATCTCCTTTCCTTCCCTGGGGCTGAATGCATTTTGTGTTTGATTCTTTTCAGAGTTTTGGTTTAGGAGTAAGAATCTGATTTCATTCCCTCCACCTTCCTCGACAGCCTTTCTTATCAAGCCTCTACCTTTTTTTAAATCCTTTTGTTTCCTACGTATTGAAGAGTGAGGAAGAGAAGGCAGGAATATTGAAGCATCTTTATAGTTTGCAAATGCTTCTAGCTGTTAACCAAGAGCAAAGGCACTGCCATAGATGCGTCAAAAGCAGATTTCTATTTATGTGTGGCTTTTTATCTGAAATATGCATGTGGTTGCTTAATTCCAGGGGAATTTTCAGAACTTTTGTGATTCCATGCTAGAAGGCCCTCTTCTTATTGAACTTTATATGACACAGACTTCTATATTATCCCTTTGTTGTGGTCCTAACAGTTGTTCATTTTGCTTTTGTCTGTTGAAATATACCCTTGATTCTTCTGATCCAATTATATAAGTGTCATTTTTCCCCTCTCCTTTCATTACCCTTTACTGAATCCAGACTGGTTTGGTGAGAGTCATGGTCATTCTAATATCACATCTCTTGTGGGAAATAATTATAAATTCTTCTCTGCTAGAACTATCCCTTTCTGGTGTTAGTGTTCCTTTATCTTTTTATTTTTAAAGCATTCTCCTCATCATAAAAAGCATTCCATTAAGAGCCTTTCCCAAATCTGTTTCATTTTTCTTAATCATTTGCAATTAAAGCAGTTGAGAGACTGTTCAGAGTAATTGTGTCTTGTAGTATTTTTTCTCTTGAATACAGTTCCCCAAAGACATTTTCTATGAAATAGCTTTGTGTTTAAATGCTTTGAAATTTTTACCTTAATTTTAGGATGAATTAGAGTAGCCATTTTGGGGAGATAAACAGTTATCACAGTTGTCTTTTTCAGTTGGAAACCGAAGGACCATTCATCTAGAGATGTTTCTCTGCTCCTTCCTGAAATTGCCAGAAAATATAGTATAAAGACCCCTGTTCCCTACAAAACAGCAAGGACAAAAAGAATAGGAGAGGATACAGAAACAGCAATATCTTGAAACTTGTCTTCTGATCTAAAGGAGACCCCAGAGCACTGAAACCCAAGCCCACAGAGCAAGAAACCACAAAACACGTTCATTTGCCTGGAAGAACCCAAGAAAGCTCAAGAATGAAATTTACACAATACTCTGAAAACAGGAGGGGAGCAGGGGTTGAAAGCACAAGCGTTGGTTGGAAGTCTGATCCAGATGCTGCTAGGGCTCCAGATCCTCTCCCCTTCTTGTGGTAGGAGGGCAGCTGTCCCTTCTACACCCTGACATGAAACTGAAAGTAAGAACTGGAGGAGGGTGGACCAGAAGACTCTGGACTAAGTCATATCAGGCACACCTGAGCGAGGGCCCTGAAACATAGGAGATGTGTCAGGCAGTTTTTAAAGATAGCTACAGTAGTTCCCATGTCCTTGTATGTGTGTTGCTTTACAACATGACTTTGCTTCTCCTCCTGTCAGGAAGTGGAGTCTATTTTCTGCCCCTTGAACCTGGGCTAACTTCGTGACTTGGTTTAACTAGTGGATTGTGGCAGAATTAATGTACAAGGAATGTAGCCTTCAGAGCCTTGGCAGTTCCCTTTGTGCCCTGTTGGGGCTGTGAGACTATCATGTGAGGAAGCTGGGTACTTTCCCCGAGGAGGAGAGACCACATAAAGAGACCCAGCCAACAGCAACCACAGTCATGTTGGTGAAGCCATTTTGGACTGTATGACTGTAGTCATGTGACTAGCTGCCTATTTTTACCTAGAAACCCCCAGGTGAAAACAGAATAATTGCTGGACCCAGTCCCACTTACCATCCTACATAGTTGTGAACAAGTTGGTGGTGGTTGTTTTAAGTCTTTTAAGTTTTGGAAACGGATAATGAGTACAAAGATTAAGTGAATATTTATGAGCTGAAGGACTCTTAGGAAATTGCTGATGTAAATATCTTTATGGGGGGTTTTCCCCTTGAGTTTGCCCTGGTTATTTAAAGCTCATTTTTAAAATCAACTATTTACAAACCTGTTTAAAACTAAGGCAAGGAAAAATTGGTTGAAAGCTCTGTGTTCTTGAGCAGAGCTTAGTGACTAGTAAGCTTCACTGTAGAGGGCTTACCACATGTTTGAGGAAATCCTCTGCTATAAAGAAAGAGACAAAGGCAAACAAATAACTCAAGAAACTTAGAGGAAAGAGACAATGCAGGGGAAGGAAACTTTAAAAACTGACATTAATACATCAGAGTAATTTAAAAAGTTGCAGCCATGAAGAAAGAGCAAGGTGCTGTGAGAAAAGACTCAGAGGAAGAGAAGAGCAGGGAACTACGTTTGTTAGTTACCTTAGATAAAGTTGAGAAAATTTCCCCAAAAGGAGAATATAGAGCAAAGAAATAGATACATGAGAAGAAAATTATTAGATTAATCCTGAAGGTCCACTATCTGAATGACAGGAGTTACAGAAAAAGATGAGCTAGAAGGGAGGATATTTATCAAATAATTAATTAAAAGATGATTAGCACCATAGGTAGGCTGGCGTCCACTGAGTGCCAAGCACAGTGAGTATAGAAAGATCCACATAGAGACAAATCACAGTGAAATTTTGCAATGCTAAGTTTAAAGTGAACCCCTAAAAGCTTGCATAAAGGGGAAAAAATTCCCTTACCAAATTAACAAACAAAAATAGGTCCTGTGGAAAGAATTAGAATCAGAATGGCTTCAGACTTCTCAACAGCAATTCTGGAAGCCAAAAAAAAAAAAACCATTAAGCAATGATTTCTAACCTAGAATCTTCTGCCTGGTTAATTTGTCAACCAAATGTGTGTACAGAATAAAAAAAACAGATAACACACAAAAATACGTACAAGAAATAAATAATTTACTTCTCAAGTCCTCTTTGATAAGAATGGCACAGTGAAATTAGGACAAAAAGCTGAGTGAAGTTCTAGAACTCAACCAGCCTGGAAGAAGGAGGACCTTTATAGAAGAGAAAATGAAATTCATAGATTACCTATTGCCTTGATGTAGAAAATAATACTGAGATACCATTTGAGTCACTGGGAAAAATTTGTGTTAGGAACATTGTAAATTAAACAGATAGGTGGGAATTTTAGCAATTAAATCAGAAAAAAAATCTATACAAGCAGAAGCGCAACCAGATTATACAATAGACTTAGTGTTAACATTTGCATACTCTGGAGAATTATATTAGCAGTTTAATAAAAATTAAAATATAACTCTACTAGGAGGATGGATGGAGAAAGTTTTGCTGGCCCCAAAGAGCTGTCTTTTTTTAAAACAGTAAAAAGATATAATGTTTAAAGTGTATGAAATAGGAAATAGCATCATATACGTAATAATTAAGAAGATAAAGACTTATTCCACAAGAAATATCTAGAGATGTTGGCATTATTACCTCTGGACAGTGGCTCTATATATAGAGGGGAAACTCTGTTTTTAGTCATAAACACCTTAGTTTGACTGGCTTAGTTATGAATATGTTACTTTGGTAAAAATAAAGGGGAGAGAGTTTAGCCATGTTGAAATTCTTTGCAAATTGTATTATGATTTTGTGTTTGAGTAATCATTCCAATCTGGAATTATCAAAGAAGTCAAATGAATGGATTTGAAAGTTACAAAAATTTCAAAAGTTAAAATGTGGGAATTTCAGTTATACTAAAAAAAATACTCACACTGGAAAGTATTTCAATTTCTCAGTGGAAATATAGAAAAACACTCAGACAGTAGATATAACATAAAAGAAAAAGTCTTGTACTGAATTCAGAAAGTTGAAATTTGAACCTTTGTTCTGCCTTTTAATGACTGTATGATTGATTGTGATAGGTAACCATTCTTTGTGTCCATTTTCCTACTTACAAGTTGAAGATAAAAATACTAAGTTTACAAGAACTATAAGGATTATGGATGTGAGAACTTTTAATAAACTGCACAGCATTGAGTACATTATGAACATGTTATCAAGTTTTCCTCAAGTTCTTTTTTACACCNAGGGCAGCTGTCCCTTCTACACCCTGACATGAAACTGAAAGTAAGAACTGGAGGAGGGTGGACCAGAAGACTCTGGACTAAGTCATATCAGGCACACCTGAGCGAGGGCCCTGAAACATAGGAGATGTGTCAGGCAGTTTTTAAAGATAGCTACAGTAGTTCCCATGTCCTTGTATGTGTGTTGCTTTACAACATGACTTTACTTCTCCTCCTGTCAGGAAGTGGAGTCTATTTTCTGCCCCTTGAACCTGGGCTAACTTCGTGACTTGGTTTAACTAGTGGATTGTGGCAGAATTAATGTACAAGGAATGTAGCCTTCAGAGCCTTGGCAGTTCCCTTTGTGCCCTGTTGGGGCTGTGAGACTATCATGTGAGGAAGCTGGGTACTTTCCCCGAGGAGGAGAGACCACATAAAGAGACCCAGCCAACAGCAACCACAGTCATGTTGGTGAAGCCATTTTGGACTGTATGACTGTAGTCATGTGACTAGCTGCCTATTTTTACCTAGAAACCCCCAGGTGAAAACAGAATAATTGCTGGACCCAGTCCCACTTACCATCCTACATAGTTGTGAACAAGTTGGTGGTGGTTGTTTTAAGTCTTTTAAGTTTTGGAAACGGATAATGAGTACAAAGATTAAGTGAATATTTATGAGCTGAAGGACTCTTAGGAAATTGCTGATGTAAATATCTTTATGGGGGGTTTTCCCCTTGAGTTTGCCCTGGTTATTTAAAGCTCATTTTTAAAATCAACTATTTACAAACCTGTTTAAAACTAAGGCAAGGAAAAATTGGTTGAAAGCTCTGTGTTCTTGAGCAGAGCTTAGTGACTAGTAAGCTTCACTGTAGAGGGCTTACCACATGTTTGAGGAAATCCTCTGCTATAAAGAAAGAGACAAAGGCAAACAAATAACTCAAGAAACTTAGAGGAAAGAGACAATGCAGGGGAAGGAAACTTTAAAAACTGACATTAATACATCAGAGTAATTTAAAAAGTTGCAGCCATGAAGAAAGAGCAAGGTGCTGTGAGAAAAAACTCAGAGGAAGAGAAGAGCAGGGAACTACGTTTGTTAGTTACCTTAGATAAAGTTGAGAAAATTTCCCCAAAAGGTGAATATAGAGCAAAGAAATAGATACATGAGAAGAAAATTATTAGATTAATCCTAAAGGTCCACTATCTGAATGACAGGAGTTACAGAAAAAGATGAGCTAGAAGGGAGGATATTTATCAAATAATTAATTAAAAGATGATTAGCACCATAGGTAGGCTGGCGTCCACTGAGTGCCAAGCACAGTGAGTATAGAAAGATCCACATAGAGACAAATCACAGTGAAATTTTGCAATGCTAAGTTTAAAGTGAACCCCTAAAAGCTTGCATAAAGGGGAAAAAATTCCCTTACCAAATTAACAAACAAAAATAGGTCCTGTGGAAAGAATTAGAATCAGAATGGCTTCAGACTTCTCAACAGCAATTCTGGAAGCCAAAAAAAAAAAAACCATTAAGCAATGATTTCTAACCTAGAATCTTCTGCCTGGTTAATTTGTCAACCAAATGTGTGTACAGAATAAAAAAAACAGATAACACACAAAAATACGTACAAGAAATAAATAATTTACTTCTCAAGTCCTCTTTGATAAGAATGGCACAGTGAAATTAGGACAAAAAGCTGAGTGAAGTTCTAGAACTCAACCAGCCTGGAAGAAGGAGGACCTTTATAGAAGAGAAAATGAAATTCATAGATTACCTATTGCCTTGATGTAGAAAATAATACTGAGATACCATTTGAGTCACTGGGAAAAATTTGTGTTAGGAACATTGTAAATTAAACAGATAGGTGGGAATTTTAGCAATTAAATCAGAAAAAAATTCTATACAAGCAGAAGCGCAACCAGATTATACAATAGACTTAGTGTTAACATTTGCATACTCTGGAGAATTATATTAGCAGTTTAATAAAAATTAAAATATAACTCTACTAGGAGGATGGATGGAGAAAGTTTTGCTGGCCCCAAAGAGCTGTCTTTTTTTAAAACAGTAAAAAGATATAATGTTTAAAGTGTATGAAATAGGAAATAGCATCATATACGTAATAATTAAGAAGATAAAGACTTATTCCACAAGAAATATCTAGAGATGTTGGCATTATTACCTCTGGACAGTGGCTCTATATATAGAGGGGAAACTCTGTTTTTAGTCATAAACACCTTAGTTTGACTGGCTTAGTTATGAATATGTTACTTTGGTAAAAATAAAGGGGAGAGAGTTTAGCCATGTTGAAATTCTTTGCAAATTGTATTATGATTTTGTGTTTGAGTAATCATTCCAATCTGGAATTATCAAAGAAGTCAAATGAATGGATTTGAAAGTTACAAAAATTTCAAAAGTTAAAATGTGGGAATTTCAGTTATACTAAAAAAAATACTCACACTGGAAAGTATTTCAATTTCTCAGTGGAAATATAGAAAAACACTCAGACAGTAGATATAACATAAAAGAAAAAGTCTTGTACTGAATTCAGAAAGTTGAAATTTGAACCTTTGTTCTGCCTTTTAATGACTGTATGATTGATTGTGATAGGTAACCATTCTTTGTGTCCATTTTCCTACTTACAAGTTGAAGATAAAAATACTAAGTTTACAAGAACTATAAGGATTATGGATGTGAGAACTTTTAATAAACTGCACAGCATTGAGTACATTATGAACATGTTATCAAGTTTTCCTCAAGTTCTTTTTTACACCATTTGCCTTATATAGAATAAACAATCGGTCAGTGTTAAGAGACAGTGAGGGGCTCAGATATTGATAGCAAACAAGACTTTCAAGTGAACTCCATGGCAAAGTGGAAGAAAATGTTCCTATTCCGTCTTATCATTCATGTCAAATAGAACACAAAACAAGGGGGGAAAGGACACTAAAGAGTATTAACGTATGTTGAACCTTCATTCATACAGTAAAATCTCAATATAACTTTCCAAATGAGGTCTGGAAAACTCAGTTGTGTTAAATGCAGGATTTTGCTCTTGGGAGGTTAATTAAATGAAAGCAAGGCTGAAGGAAGGATGGGAACTGATTTGCTTACATTTCTATTCTCGTTGTGAGGTTTTACTGTATTTCAATGAGTTAATCCTTAATACTTGTATTTTCGATTAGCTCTTATTAATTTTTATATGGTACTCAGAAAATTGTGGGCTTTCTAGAATGCCTACTGATAGTTTCACTAATTTAATGAATACTTTTCAAATATGATGATTTTCATTAGTACATTCTTTGTGTTTTGAGCTAGTAACAGGTTCTCATGGGCAATTAACTCCATCCTAGGATGCCAGGATTTTTTTTTTTCTTGTTGTTTGTTTGAATTTTGTTTTTAGATCTCACAGGTCCTGGTAGACTGAGGCTAGTGCAAGGCCCTGATGTCTCTGAACAAATGGCCTCATAAACCAAATAATTGCAATATAAACTCAGTCTTCCAATGGAACATACAATTTTTTAAAATCAATTTATTTCTATTTTGTGGGAAATTATATTTTAAACTGCATGTGATAAGTCTCTAGCTTATAACAGATGAATCAATGAGCTAGTCAAAAGCCAGACTGGCTCAGTCAATTTACTCACAGGTAGCATGATATCATGTATTTATGTATTTTGGGGTGATGTCTGCTAAGGAGGCCTCTGAATGCAGTAAAGACTATAACATTTATGCAAAGAATGCAGCTAGCCTTAGGGGAACAAAGCATTCTGTGCTCTTTCAAACATGCAAAAATGGTTGCCTTGTAGAGCTTTTTATTCCTCTGCAAAAATTTAAATGATATTAAATAGATGGTTTGAATTTAGAGTTCACTAGAACATAAGTATTAAACCTAAGAGGTAATGGAATTTTTGAGAATATCATAGAAATATAAAATACTGGCTCCCAACTTATCTTCTATTGCTATTCATTAGTATATTTAAATATTGTCATTCAACTGTGGGACTGAATGAATTTTTGATCAAAATATCACATCCTTTGTTACTATTAAAGAGATTATTCTCATAGTTTGCTTTTCCTAGTAACACAGTAAGCATGTAATGTACTTGCAGCCAAGTGAAAGTGGCTCAGTCATGTCCAACTCTTTGCAACCTCATGGACTGTACAGCCCATGGAATTCTCCAGATCAGAATACTGGAGTGGGTAGCCTTTCCCTTCTCAAGGGGACTTTCCTGACCCAGGAATAGAACCCAGGTCTCCCACATTACAGGCAGATTCTTTACCAGCTGAGCCACAAGGGAAGCCCCAGAATACTGGAGTGGGTAGCCTATCCCTTCTGTAGGGGACCTCTCCAACCCAAGAATCGAACCGAGGTCTCCTGCATTGCAGGTGGATTCTTTACCAACTGAGCTATCAGGGAGCAAACTTCAGACTAATTCAGTACTATTAGCATATACAGCTTTTTTGGGTGCCATACATTTTTCTTAGAATTATTAATCTATTTAATCCTCACAGCTACCTTATAAGGTAGCCATAGAGACTGGAAGTGACTTATGTAAGAACACACTGTTACATATGTTCTTAAGTAAGGCAGTTAATTCGAATATTAAGAGCACATGCTATATGTTAATATGAGGCAGTTGATTTGAATATAAGCACTCTCATTCCAGAGTTCTCACCTACCTTTTTATTTTCTTTTGCTAACCTTTATGTTCTTGAATCACTATGGCAGATTGCTCCCATGAATTGGTGGAAGGATCTGTAGATCTATACACACAGGTGGATTTACCTAGAACATTATGCTTTGGTAGGGAGTCATTTTCTTTTTACATACAATTTATGATTAGCCAACTTCAGTGTTTGTATGGAAAGCCTTGCTTTTGCTAGCTACTGGCTTATAGTGAGTGGGTTTTCAGTCATGTATTTGCACTGAATATTGACTTGGTTTTATTAATCTTATTACTTCATGGAGAACATTGGTCTAAGAGTTGAAGGACTGTTTTCACTGATTAAATCTGAAAGATGCAAAGGAATACTGAGTGCATAATCATTTTCCAAAGATTAAGTAGTTATGATACAAGTAACGTCAAACACT
>SJYA01000116.1:192380-235467 GCA_006410615.1 Neotragus moschatus
ACTTCGTGACTTGGTTTAACTAGTGGATTGTGGCAGAATTAATGTACAAGGAATGTAGCCTTCAGAGCCTTGGCAGTTCCCTTTGTGCCCTGTTGGGGCTGTGAGACTATCATGTGAGGAAGCTGGGTACTTTCCCCGAGGAGGAGAGACCACATAAAGAGACCCAGCCAACAGCAACCACAGTCATGTTGGTGAAGCCATTTTGGACTGTATGACTGTAGTCATGTGACTAGCTGCCTATTTTTACCTAGAAACCCCCAGGTGAAAACAGAATAATTGCTGGACCCAGTCCCACTTACCATCCTACATAGTTGTGAACAAGTTGGTGGTGGTTGTTTTAAGTCTCTTAAGTTTTGGAAACGGATAATGAGTACAAAGATTAAGTGAATATTTATGAGCTGAAGGACTCTTAGGAAATTGCTGATGTAAATATCTTTATGGGGGGTTTTCCCCTTGAGTTTGCCCTGGTTATTTAAAGCTCATTTTTAAAATCAACTATTTACAAACCTGTTTAAAACTAAGGCAAGGAAAAATTGGTTGAAAGCTCTGTGTTCTTGAGCAGAGCTTAGTGACTAGTAAGCTTCACTGTAGAGGGCTTACCACATGTTTGAGGAAATCCTCTGCTATAAAGAAAGAGACAAAGGCAAACAAATAACTCAAGAAACTTAGAAGAAAGAGACAATGCAGGGGAAGGAAACTTTAAAAACTGACATTAATACATCAGAGTAATTTAAAAAGTTGCAGCCATGAAGAAAGAGCAAGGTGCTGTGAGAAAAGACTCAGAGGAAGAGAAGAGCAGGGAACTACGTTTGTTAGTTACCTTAGATAAAGTTGAGAAAATTTCCCCAAAAGGTGAATATAGAGCAAAGAAATAGATACATGAGAAGAAAATTATTAGATTAATCCTAAAGGTCCACTATCTGAATGACAGGAGTTACAGAAAAAGATGAGCTAGAAGGGAGGATATTTATCAAATAATTAATTAAAAGATGATTAGCACCATAGGTAGGCTGGCGTCCACTGAGTGCCAAGCACAGTGAGTATAGAAAGATCCACATAGAGACAAATCACAGTGAAATTTTGCAATGCTAAGTTTAAAGTGAACCCCTAAAAGCTTGCATAAAGGGGAAAAAATTCCCTTACCAAATTAACAAACAAAAATAGGTCCTGTGGAAAGAATTAGAATCAGAATGGCTTCAGACTTCTCAACAGCAATTCTGGAAGCCAAAAAAAAAAAAACCATTAAGCAATGATTTCTAACCTAGAATCTTCTGCCTGGTTAATTTGTCAACCAAATGTGTGTACAGAATAAAAAAAACAGATAACACACAAAAATACGTACAAGAAATAAATAATTTACTTCTCAAGTCCTCTTTGATAAGAATGGCACAGTGAAGTTAGGACAAAAAGCTGAGTGAAGTTCTAGAACTCAACCAGCCTGGAAGAAGGAGGACCTTTATAGAAGAGAAAATGAAATTCATAGATTACCTATTGCCTTGATGTAGAAAATAATACTGAGATACCATTTGAGTCACTGGGAAAAATTTGTGTTAGGAACATTGTAAATTAAACAGATAGGTGGGAATTTTAGCAATTAAATCAGAAAAAAATTCTATACAAGCAGAAGCGCAACCAGATTATACAATAGACTTAGTGTTAACATTTGCATACTCTGGAGAATTATATTAGCAGTTTAATAAAAATTAAAATATAACTCTACTAGGAGGATGGATGGAGAAAGTTTTGCTGGCCCCAAAGAGCTGTCTTTTTTTAAAACAGTAAAAAGATATAATGTTTAAAGTGTATGAAATAGGAAATAGCATCATATACGTAATAATTAAGAAGATAAAGACTTATTCCACAAGAAATATCTAGAGATGTTGGCATTATTACCTCTGGACAGTGGCTCTATATATAGAGGGGAAACTCTGTTTTTAGTCATAAACACCTTAGTTTGACTGGCTTAGTTATGAATATGTTACTTTGGTAAAAATAAAGGGGAGAGAGTTTAGCCATGTTGAAATTCTTTGCAAATTGTATTATGATTTTGTGTTTGAGTAATCATTCCAATCTGGAATTATCAAAGAAGTCAAATGAATGGATTTGAAAGTTACAAAAATTTCAAAAGTTAAAATGTGGGAATTTCAGTTATACTAAAAAAAATACTCACACTGGAAAGTATTTCAATTTCTCAGTGGAAATATAGAAAAACACTCAGACAGTAGATATAACATAAAAGAAAAAGTCTTGTACTGAATTCAGAAAGTTGAAATTTGAACCTTTGTTCTGCCTTTTAATGACTGTATGATTGATTGTGATAGGTAACCATTCTTTGTGTCCATTTTCCTACTTACAAGTTGAAGATAAAAATACTAAGTTTACAAGAACTATAAGGATTATGGATGTGAGAACTTTTAATAAACTGCACAGCATTGAGTACATTATGAACATGTTATCAAGTTTTCCTCAAGTTCTTTTTTACACCATTTGCCTTATATAGAATAAACAATCGGTCAGTGTTAAGAGACAGTGAGGGGCTCAGATATTGATAGCAAACAAGACTTTCAAGTGAACTCCATGGCAAAGTGGAAGAAAATGTTCCTATTCCGTCTTATCATTCATGTCAAATAGAACACAAAACAAGGGGGGAAAGGACACTAAAGAGTATTAACGTATGTTGAACCTTCATTCATACAGTAAAATCTCAATATAACTTTCCAAATGAGGTCTGGAAAACTCAGTTGTGTTAAATGCAGGATTTTGCTCTTGGGAGGTTAATTAAATGAAAGCAAGGCTGAAGGAAGGATGGGAACTGATTTGCTTACATTTCTATTCTCGTTGTGAGGTTTTACTGTATTTCAATGAGTTAATCCTTAATACTTGTATTTTCGATTAGCTCTTATTAATTTTTATATGGTACTCAGAAAATTGTGGGCTTTCTAGAATGCCTACTGATAGTTTCACTAATTTAATGAATACTTTTCAAATATGATGATTTTCATTAGTACATTCTTTGTGTTTTGAGCTAGTAACAGGTTCTCATGGGCAATTAACTCCATCCTAGGATGCCAGGATTTTTTTTTTTCTTGTTGTTTGTTTGAATTTTGTTTTTAGATCTCACAGGTCCTGGTAGACTGAGGCTAGTGCAAGGCCCTGATGTCTCTGAACAAATGGCCTCATAAACCAAATAATTGCAATATAAACTCAGTCTTCCAATGGAACATACAATTTTTTAAAATCAATTTATTTCTATTTTGTGGGAAATTATATTTTAAACTGCATGTGATAAGTCTCTAGCTTATAACAGATGAATCAATGAGCTAGTCAAAAGCCAGACTGGCTCAGTCAATTTACTCACAGGTAGCATGATATCATGTATTTATGTATTTTGGGGTGATGTCTGCTAAGGAGGCCTCTGAATGCAGTAAAGACTATAACATTTATGCAAAGAATGCAGCTAGCCTTAGGGGAACAAAGCATTCTGTGCTCTTTCAAACATGCAAAAATGGTTGCCTTGTAGAGCTTTTTATTCCTCTGCAAAAATTTAAATGATATTAAATAGATGGTTTGAATTTAGAGTTCACTAGAACATAAGTATTGACCCTAAGAGGTAATGGAATTTTTGAGAATATCATAGAAATATAAAATACTGGCTCCCAACTTATCTTCTATTGCTATTCATTAGTATATTTAAATATTGTCATTCAACTGTGGGACTGAATGAATTTTTGATCAAAATATCACATCCTTTGTTACTATTAAAGAGATTATTCTCATAGTTTGCTTTTCCTAGTAACACAGTAAGCATGTAATGTACTTGCAGCCAAGTGAAAGTGGCTCAGTCATGTCCAACTCTTTGCAACCTCATGGACTATACAGCCCATGGAATTCTCCAGATCAGAATACTGGAGTGGGTAGCCTTTCCCTTCTCAAGGGGACTTTCCTGACCCAGGAATAGAACCCAGGTCTCCCACATTACAGGCAGATTCTTTACCAGCTGAGCCACAAGGGAAGCCCCAGAATACTGGAGTGGGTAGCCTATCCCTTCTGTAGGGGACCTCTCCAACCCAAGAATCGAACCGAGGTCTCCTGCATTGCAGGTGGATTCTTTACCAACTGAGCTATCAGGGAGCAAACTTCAGACTAATTCAGTACTATTAGCATATACAGCTTTTTTGGGTGCCATACATTTTTCTTAGAATTATTAATCTATTTAATCCTCACAGCTACCTTATAAGGTAGCCATAGAGACTGGAAGTGACTTATGTAAGAACACACTGTTACATATGTTCTTAAGTAAGGCAGTTAATTCGAATATTAAGAGCACATGCTATATGTTAATATGAGGCAGTTGATTTGAATATAAGCACTCTCATTCCAGAGTTCTCACCTACCTTTTTATTTTCTTTTGCTAACCTTTATGTTCTTGAATCACTATGGCAGATTGCTCCCATGAATTGGTGGAAGGATCTGTAGATATATACACACAGGTGGATTTACCTAGAACATTATGCTTTGGTAGGGAGTCATTTTCTTTTTACATACAATTTATGATTAGCCAACTTCAGTGTTTGTATGGAAAGCCTTGCTTTTGCTAGCTACTGGCTTATAGTGAGTGGGTTTTCAGTCATGTATTTGCACTGAATATTGACTTGGTTTTATTAATCTTATTACTTCATGGAGAACATTGGTCTAAGAGTTGAGGGACTGTTTTCACTGATTAAATCTGAAAGATGCAAAGGAATACTGAGTGCATAATCATTTTCCAAAGATTAAGTAGTTATGATACAAGTAACGTCAAACACTGCTCATTTCACCATTTTGCATTGTATCAAGAATACTTAAAAAATCCATATGCCTTTTTAGCATGGAGGGAAATATCTTATGAAATTGCAGTTACTCTACTATTGTTCTATTTTGTTTAGATGACAAATGTGACAACAGACTATTGTATTGACATCATAAGGAAGTTTGAAGTTTCTGAAGAAAATAAGGCGAAAAATGTCCTTGGCATAGAAGGTAAAATAATTAATATTCTTAATTTCTTATTTCTCCGTTCAGTATTGTTAAGTTACCTTCTAGCAAAATTTTTAGGAAAAGAAATCGGGAGATATTCTTGGAATTACAGATAGTTCAAACAAAATCTACAACACACATAATTTCCTACAAATCAAATGTCATGATTTTGGTGTTTCTCTTACTTTTGCAATAACTGTGGCATTTTCTACTCTGAGCAAGTCAGCTTGATGCCACTATGTATAATATATGCCAAGAAATATTTTGACTTTTCTTAAAGACCTAATTTTTAGAAATAGTCTCAGTGTAAGGAAGGAGAATTTGGTCTTAAAATAAACATGTTTCTTTTAAAATGTTGGCAGCTAACTTGTTTTACTTCGTTGGTAGTGGTAGAGAGGTTGTAGAAACTGAAAATTTTAATGACCATCTCATTTTATAGTTGAAGAAAGTGAGGCTTAAAGAAATTAAGTAATTTGCCCACAGTTCTATACTCAGAATCTAGCTGCTAGGTTTTTACATATGAATGAAATGGTATGTATATAGCTGCATGTATTTGGAAGTTCCATGTTTTTAAAATATATAGGGAAATGAACTGTAGTCTGCTACCCAAAAGAGAACAGGTCCTAGGCAGAACAGATAATTAAAAAAAACCACTGGCACCCCCCACTGCCCACAAGAGCATCTGAAGCCATGTTTTATCTCACCAGTTTTGATAGTTGGCCTCCTATTCCCCACACAGGCTCAGTGTGGACAAGGGCTTTTGATACTGTATGTTTACTTCCAGGGACAGAGGCTAATTATAATAAGGAGAAATAATTTAATGTTTATATAATTAAAAGCTATTTTAAAAACAATGAAAGAAGATAAACTGATTTGGACCTTTCTTTGGTGTAGGGCCTTAAGAGATAGAATTAAATATGCTTTCTAAGTTATGTACATAACCATGTAGATGAGCATAAAGAAATTCTCCAGAGTTTTCCAGGATATCTACTTGTGGTTTTATCACAGGGTTTTTGAAGAGCTGAAATGATTTACCCTAGTGATCATTGGCACCCCACTCTAGTACTCTTGCCTGGAAAATCCCATGGATGGAGGAGCCTGGTAGGCTGCAGTCCATGGGGTCACTGATGGTTGGACATGACTGAGCGACTTCATTTTCACTTTTCACTTTCATGCATTGGAGAAGGAAGTGGCAACCCACTCCAGTGTTTTTGCCTGGAGAATCCTAGGGACGGGGAGCCTGGTGGGCTGCCGTCTGTGGGGTCACACAGAGTTGGACACAACTGAAGTGACTTAGCAGCAGCAGTGATCATTTAAGTACTTGTAGGACATTTACATATTTGTTGATGTATTAATGAATACCTCTCCTACCCAGACACTTATGTTTTTGAAAAACTGTAGAAAAACTGATACGGTTTTCTATATAATCTTACAGCACTTTATCACTTTTATCAAATGTGCTAGCCATTAGCAGCATCTTCCCAAACCAGCTTCATAGTCAAATAATCATACCCTGATTTTAGGCTTTGCCTAATTCCTGACCTTTATGTCCACTATGACACAGACAATACTGTTTTTCAAATCAGCTTAACCTATCAGATTGCTGTTGATCAGTATATCACTTTGAATAAATATGGCTTTAACACTGCATTAGCCACCTGGTAGGTCACACTGCATACTCACAGCTGGAGCTCAGAAGTTACTGAATAGCTTTGCAATAAGCCCCTCGCTCCCCCAATCAAAATTCTTAAAAAGTCTGTTTTTCTTTAGGTTACATTTAAACTGCTACTCCCCAAAGTCATACTGCAGTTTTTGACACTATTTGACCTGGGCAATCCCCCTATTGCCTCAGTATTCCCTGCAAAGGTTGTCCTGAAGGTAAATAAGATAAGAACTCTGGACAAATTTTGATCTCTTTTGTACTCGTTGGAGCCAGGTAAGTATATAGGCTTTATTTACTTATTTATTTTGAAGATTTTTTTTTTTTTTGATGTGGACTATTTTTTAATCCTTTGTTGAATTTGTTACAGTACTGTTTCTGTTTTATATTTTGATTTTTTGGCCTCGAGGCCAGTGGGATCTTAATTCCCCAACCAGAGATTGAACCCACACCCTCTGCCCTGGAAGGCAGTCTTAACCACTGGACCACTAGGGAAGTCCTTGGCTTCAAAGCTATAACACTTCCCTTTCTCTTCCAAAGGCTTCACGAACTTCATGCGTAGTCCTGCTTGTGACATCTTTAACCCCCTGCATCATGAAGTGTACCAGGACATGGATCAGCCTCTGTGCAACTACTACATTGCTTCCTCCCACAACACATACCTGACCGGGGACCAGCTCCTGTCTCAGTCCAAAGTGGACATGTACGCGCGGGTGCTGCAGGAGGGCTGTCGCTGTGTGGAAGGTGCGTGCCTTGTCTGAGTGCCAGTGTGTGTCGATGAATATGTCCTTTAGTCAATAAAGTCTAGTGAAAATAATGGAGACCTAAAAAATGTACTCACACTAATCAAAATCATTTTCCCACTAATTATAAAGTGGTTATTCTTCTTTCTTTTTTTTAAAGAGTGAGCAGGATGGTCACTGCCTGTGATCTTCCTTTCTTTTAAAAAAACATTTATTTATTTGGACATGTGGGATCTTCTAGTTATAGTATGCAGGGTCCTTTTTCAGTTGTGGTGTGCAGAATCTAGTTCCCTGACCAGGGACTGAACCCAGGCCTTCTGCATTGGCAGTGCAGAGTCTTAGCCACTGGACCACCAGGGAAAAGTCCCTCTGTAAAGTCAGTCTTAACTCATAATCCTGTCTCTCCCTTACAGTTCAAGCAGAGAGAGAGATGTACTAGCAATTGGGAGGCACACCTTCAGGTGCTAAAAAATTGTGATGAACATGGAAGTTTTTCCTGGGAAGTTTTTTGATTAAATGATGGTAAAAATTGTTTAGAATAACTGTTTATTTTTAAGATACTTAATGATGTGCCAATCAACCATTTATTAAATTTCTAGGAGGTTCCTCGGGGTGAGGACACAGATGTGAGACATAGTTTCTGTCTTTAAGTAGCTCACAGTCTAATAGAAGAAGTGGACACTAAAAACAATAATATGGTGTGAGAATCCTACAAGTTGATGCATACGTGGTAGAAAGGGGGTACAGAGAGTGAAGGGGTGAGGTAAAATGAGATAAGAAGTCAGGGAAAATAGATGGGTCTGCGAGAAAGGGTTTTGAGTGCTATGATAAGGAGCTTCAGGTTTAGCTTTTGGTAATAAGGGTCCGGTGAATTGTTTTAATACCTACCGTGATATGGTCACACTTGCAGTTTAGAAAGATTGCTTGGGCAACAGTGTAGGAAGATAATTTTTTAAAATGATGTNAGGGGTGAGGTAAAATGAGATAAGAAGTCAGGGAAAATAGATGGGTCTGCGAGAAAGGGTTTTGAGTGCTGTGATAAGGAGCTTCAGGTTTAGCTTTTGGTAATAAGGGTCCAGTGAATTGTTTTAATATCTACAGTGATATGGTCACACTTGCAGTTTAGAAAGATTGCTTGGGCAGCAGTGTAGGAAGATAATTTTTTTAAAATGATATATGTTTGTAGAGGGGTAAGAGAGGTGAAACTGGGGCAAGGAGAATCGTGGGAAAGCTATTGAAATGATTCAAAGGAAGGATTATGGAAGATTAGATTATGAAAGCTTAGACTAAGTGAGAAAGAGGCTTATATGGATATTAAAGAAGTAAATTTGCAGGACCTGGCGAGAAAAGGGAAGGAAGTAAGGCATTCAGGGGAGAGCTGGAAGGAGTGATGGAGCCATCACCTACTTTGGGGCCTGAAAGGAAGTGAGTGGATGAGTTCAGCTTTCCCTGGGTTGGGTTTATAGTAACTCTGTAACATCTATCTAGACATTCCTATCAGTCAGTTAAATAACAATGTGTGAACTCAATAGAAGGATCCAGACAAGATAAAGATTCCACAATTCTGAGTTTCCTATGTGATAGTTTATGAGACCNTTGCAGGACCTGGCGAGAAAAGGGAAGGAAGTAAGGCATTCAGGGGAGAGCTGGAAGGAGTGATGGAGCCGTCACCTACTCTGGGGCCTGAAAGGAAGAGCGTGGATGAGTTCAGCTTTCCCTGGGTTGAGTTTATAGTAACTCTGTAACGTCTATCTAGACATTCCTATCAGTCAGTTAAATAACAAAGTGTGAACTCACTAGAAGGATCCAGAAAAGATAAAGATTCCACAATTCTGAGTTTCCTATGTGGTAGTTTATGAGATCACTTACAGAGACCTTCATGTGTAAGTGTAGGTGGAAATGTACAAGACCACTTGGGGGACTGCAGTCTCTCAAATATCTCCCTCCCCAAACCTGCATCAACAAATTCCTCCTCTATGGTTCGGGGTGAAGTTTTCACTGTTGCAATAGTCTATGACTGGACAGCGAAAGTCAAGCTGCTGTTTCTGGAAGGTTTTGTTGCGAAGTAATGTATTTATCTGGGAGACTTGGTTAGCTCTGTACGTACTCAGCTTCCTGTTTGAAACTATGGTGGTCACCTTAGCTTTTAATGTACTGGGAAGAAACAGGGAATTTACCATGATTTCATTCCCTNAGACCACTTGGGGGACTGCAGTCTCTCAAATATCTCCCTCCCCAAACCTGCATCAACAAATTCCTCCTCTCTGGTTCGGTGTGAAGTTTTCACTGTTGCAACAGTCTATGACTGGACAGCAAAAGTCAAGCTGCTGTTTCTGGAAGGTTTTGTTGCGAAGAAATGTATTTATCTGGGAGACTTGGTTAGCTCTGTATGTACTCAGCTTCCTGTTTGAAACTATGGTGGTCACCTTGGCTTTTAAGGTACTGGGAAGAAACAGGGAATTTACCATGATTTCATTCCCTTTTGTGGGCTAGGTTCTGGTTACTTGCTTTCCATACATTCTCATTTAGTTCTTACAGCACTAAGGAAGATGGAGTGATCTCCTTAGGAAGAGGGGTAGGGTTGGTGACTCAAGGTCCCATAGCTGGGAAGCTGGTATTTCAACTCAAGCTGTCTGACTGCGCCACTTTGCTTCTCCAGGAAGCCTGTGTGGTCTTTGGAGGAACAAGCATTGAATGACATGACCAGCCCAAGGTGAGGTCAAATGCAGGCCATCTGGTCACATAAGGAAGGCCAGAAAACATAATGCAAAGCACAGAGGGAAGGCTGGCTTTAACAGGAGGTATTTGCTTGGCATCTAAATATCTACATGTTCCTAAAGACTTTAGAACTTGATAACCTGGTCTTTTGTGCTCTCCTGACAATTTGTCAGCCCTGTAATATGAAGATCTTAGCTTACATTTCAATCTTGGGTCGGAGGCACCAATCTATAGACACCCAGCAGTGCTTTATCTACCTTGGTTCCGGATGAAGTTGTTTTTATTGTTAAGCAGCTGCAGCTAGGATTTAAGGAGCCCGATTTATAGAATGTAGCAGCTGGTGGATTAAAAACTGCAGGCCCACAGATAATTTTCTGAAGCAGATCTTGTCAAGTATAGTACTTAGAGAAGGAGAGTAATGCTTCTGGACAGTTTCTTCATGGTACTGTGACCTGAAGAATCTCTCCACTTTCAAGCTTCTGTGTTGTTAATATTGTGTTTTCCATTTCTATTTGTTCAGCTGCAGCAATATCCTTGGTCAGGATGTATATCGTGTCTTGAGGAACACTAATCAGTCTTGTTTTTGATAAAGTGGGTTTGTCAACAAATCACATAGGCAACATTTTTCTTGTTTTTCTGTTTTACATGGCCTTTCACTTCCCTTGATTTTCAGCCCTAGTTGCTTAATAAATATGGATGTTCTGTCCAGGGGATTTTCACTCTCATTATGGAACTGATGTTGCATTGCCATTATAATCGGTTTACAGCTTTCCCTGTTATCTCTGGGAGCACTATCAGGGTGGAACATTTCTAAATTCCGCTGTGAAAAGCTGTCATGTTAACCTCTCAGCTGGCCCTCAGATCTGACCAACTCTTTGTCAGGGTGCTTTTGGGGGCCTCTATTGTGTGGTCTGATTGAAAAAATAGGCTTGGCTATTTGGTGGCTAGGAAACTGGTTAGAGGATTTTCACTTTGCCAATGTTCTCGTCATAGCACTAGCTCTTACAAGNAAAGCTGTCATGTTAACCTCTCAGCTGGCCCTCAGATCTGACCAACTCTTTGTCAGGGTGCTTTTGGGGGCCTCTATTGTGTGGTCTGATTGAAAAAATAGGCTTGGCTATTTGGTGGCTAGGAAACTGGTTAGAGGATTTTCACTTTGCCAACGTTCTCGTCATAGCACTAGCTCTTACAAGAGGTCTTCATGGCCATTTGAACTCAGCTACTAATGCTGAGGCTGAAACTCTTAATACTTTAGCCACCTCATGTGAAGAGTTGACTCATTGGAAAAGACTCTGATGCTGGGAGGGATTGGGGGCAGGAGGAGAAGGGGACAACAGAGGATGAGATAGCTGGATGGCATCACTGACTCGATGGACGTGAGTTTGGGTAAACTCTGGGAGTTGGTGATGGACAGGGAGGCCTGGCGTGCTGTGATTCATGGGATCACAAAGAGTCGGACATGACTGAGCTACTGAACTGAACTGAACTGAACTGATGGATTCTAGTCATTCACATGCCAGCACCATTTGGGAGTGTTGTTTTCCTCATTTAACAGACAAGTGATAAAATAGACCTAAAAAGTGAATGTTAGGAGACCATCTTCAACTATGCAAATTCTCCTTATTATAAATGTTAGCAAAAGAACACCTTCTTTCACATGTTAGCAAAAGAACACTACATGACTAATGTGGTTACTTATGAAGAGATTTTTATGGGTATATGATAATCAAGGTCATGTGGCATTGCCTACTACTTTGCATTCTTTTTCAAAAGATAGTAACTCATTTATGAGGAACCCTGTTATGTATGCCCTTTTTCTTCTAAGATGGGGTATAAATTGGGGTATATTGTTAAGTTACATACTTTGAAACATCTGTTTTTTTCATGTCTGTATTCAAATAAAGAATATAAAATACATGTCAAAAGATGGATGGAGCTTCTCTTCTGAGAAGATACCTTCATATATTTGACTTCATTCAGGCCCAAAGACTTCCCTGGTGGCTTAGTGGTAAAGAATCCACCTGCCCACACGGGAGACACGGGTTTGATCCCTGGGTTGGGAAGACCCCCTGAGAAGGAAATGGTAACCCACTCCAATATTCTTGTCTGGGAAATCCCATGAAGAGAGGAGCTGGGGGGCTGCAGACCATGGGGTGGCAAAGAGTTGGACACGACTGCGTGACTAATGCTTCTACTTTCAGGCTCTTGTTGGTATTTGAATTTGTGACCCCCTATCATAAGGAAGGGCAACGTCATGAGAGCTGGCAGGGTTATCTATGGGGGATCCTTGTTTAGGATCCTAGTTCTTAATTAAGGATTTGACCCTTGATTGGGACTGAAATGAGCAAAGTGAAGGAGGACGTGTCAGTTGACCTTAAATGAAAGAAGCAAAGACGCGGAAGTAGGATTGTATGTGAGGAAGCTTGCCTAACTGGAAGAAGTCTGGTAGTTTGGTTGTTGGGAGAAAAAATGTTTGACTTGTCAAACAGGAGCTAGGATATTAATTAACTAGTTTTTTAAACAGTTAACCCTAAAATCCTAGTGCCTTAAAACAAGTGAAGTTTATTTTTTATGTGAAGTCCAAAATAGCTGTTCCTAATGGGGGAGTCTTTCAGGCAGTGATTTAGGGATGCAGGCTCTTTCCCTCAGAATCTGTGCCATTTTCAGCACAACTTCCAAATCACAGCAGAAGAGAGAGCATGAATGACTGTGTAAGGCAGGCTTTCATAGGCGAGACGTGGAGGTGGTGCACATCACTTCTACCCACATTTCAGCTGCATGTCCTACTGCAAGGGAAGCTGAGAACTGTAGTCCAGCTCCGAACCAGGGCCAGAGAGAAGACAGGCTTAGCTGAATGGAAGTCTCTAGCACCAGAGATAGGGAGGGACCTTGGAGTTAAGCAGGCAGCAGCTTCCATAGACTATTTATTTATAAATTTAACATACATCTACTGAGTACATAGTATGTACAGGATGCTATGTTATGCACTGACTACGCTTTAAAGCAAAGTAGTGACATGGAGAAAGCCGTGTTTGGAGAAATTAGTCTGGTAGTGGAGTGTAAAACAAGGGAAGACAAATTCTGAGTCAGGGAGGATGGTGAGGAAGCTTTCGTATTTCTTCAGCTGGGGACCAATGAGTTTGTCCATATATATAACGATATCAAGAGTATCAATAACAACAATGATTACTATGTGCCATGCAGGATTATAATCAACTTCACAGGCACTTATTTATAAATCACTCAAACTTATGATTCAAGTATTGTTCTTAGTTTTCCTTTTATGGATGGGGAAGCAACACTTTATTAAATCATTTGTCCATGTTCACATAACTCTTAGCAGGGCCTAAAGATTTGAACTTCAGAAGTCAATGCTATTTTAGGACTACTGTAGAATTAATAAAATGGAAATAAATCTAATGAAAACATAATGAGTTTAAGTGAACAATAATGAAAAGCCCTGGTTTTGATTTGAGAGGGTCATTGAGACTTTATAAAAGAACAGTAAAGTGAAAGAAGTAAAATTAGAGAAATAATCTGATAAGAAATATCACTGTCCTCAAGCATACTCAGTTGGACTTAGATCAATTTTTTTTTAAACTTATTTTATACTAGAGTATAGCTGATTAACAGTGTTATGATAGTTTCATGTTAATAGCGAAGGAGTCCAGCTAAACATACCCATATATCCATTCTTCCCTAAACTCCCCTCCCACCCAGGCTGCCACATAACATTGACCAGAGTGCCCTGTGCTATACATTAGGCCCTTATTGGTTATCCATTTTAAATACAGCAGTGTGTATATGTCCATCCCAAACTCCCTAACCATCCCTTCTCCCCCTCCCTCTCCCCCCTGCCCTGGCAACCATAAGTTCATTCTCTGAATCTCTTGGAATTTAGATCAGTTTCTAATGACAGTTCTTGGTAAATGCTAAGCTGATTGTATAACCTCCTTTTTAACTATAAGCATTCACAGTAAATCATTTATAATCTTTAATTCCTTATCCTGATAAATATGCCGGAACACTCATTTTGGTCTGACATCTTTGTCGTGATCATCATAGTGTATAATCTCAAACAACAAACTTAATACTTGTCTGATATTTCCAGAAATGTTGGGGAATACCAGAAACTTTGAGTTGTTGATGTGATATTCTTTTCCTGGCAGTTGACTGTTGGGATGGCCCAGACGGAGAGCCAGTGGTGCACCACGGTTACACGCTCACTTCAAAGATCCTCTTCAGAGATGTCGTGGAGACCATCAACAAGCATGCCTTTGTGAAGAATGAGTAAGTCAAGCACAGTGGGGAATCAGGCTCAGCTGGCACACTAGACGCTGCCTGCTGTAACTTGGCCATCAAATCCCATGCTTCCTTGGAGGCTACATCTCCCTTTCTCCTGCTCCAGTTCTCTCCCTCCTTCCCAAGGAAACACTGAACAAATAACATGGGCCCCACAACCATGCTTTCTTGTGCTCTCTTCATTCTTACCCCATTCTCTCTCAAGATGCTGTCTCCTTGAAGCATGTTCTTCCAAAGAGTGACCTCAAGCCCAGGGTGTACAGTGTCCATAAAGTTTAGAAATGCAGATTACTGTACATAATAAATAGTTTATCAGTATTGTTTAGTTCAATTACTCAGTCGTGTCCAACTCTTTGCGACCCCATGGACAGCAGCATGCCAGGCCTCCCTGTCCATCACCAACTCCTGGAGTTTACTCAAACTCATGTTCATTGAGTCAGTGATGCCATCCAGCCATCTCATCCTCTGTCATCCCCTTCTCCTCCTGCCCTCAATCTTTTTCAGCATCANGTTTAGTTCAATTACTCAGTCGTGTCCAACTCTTTGCGACCCCATGGACAGCATCATGCCAGGCCTCCCTGTCCATCACCAACTCCTGGAGTTTACTCAAACTCATGTTCATTGAGTCAGTGATGCCATCCAACCATCTCATCCTCTGTCATCCCCTTCTCCTCCTGCCCTCAATCTTTTTCAGCATCACGGTCTTTTCAAATAAGTCAGCTCTTCACATCAGGTGGCCAAAGTATTGGCGTTTCAGCTTCAACATCAGTCCTTCCAATGAACACCCAGGACTGATCTCCTTTAGGATGGACTGGTTGGATCTCCTTGCAATCCAAGGGACTCTCAAGAGTCTTCTCCAACACCACAGTTCAAAAGCATCAATTCTTTGGCACTCAGCTTTCTTTATAGTCCAACTCTCACATCCATACATGAGTATTGTATGCCAATACAATAAAATAATAATGTCTTGGTTTCCAGACTTGTTGGATGTCCTATATATACTGCAGTGTCTGGAATCTTTATGTAACTTGACCCCTCCTTGGCATTGGATGATGGTGAACATTTTCTCCTTAATACTTGCTTTGTGGGGGGTCTTCTGTTAAAACATTTTCTCCTCTACTGCTGCCATTGCTTCTCACTCTCTTTCTTTAGCCTATGGGCTTCTAGTCCATTTTCTCACTCCTTTAATAGTCACCATTTCCGGGACTTCTCTGATGGTCCAGTGGTTAAGACTCTGCATTTCCAATGCAGGGGACGCAGATTGGATCCCTGGTTGGGAAACTAAGAATCCACATGCTAAGTGGTGTAGTCACAAAACAAACAAAAAAGTCATTATTTCCCAACGTGTCTTTGGTCTACTCCTTGGTTATTTGCCAATTATATATTGAGAATGTTCTTCCTAAGTTTCAGAGATATATTGAAAAATTCTTAGTACAGATTCATCTGAGTATCTCATAGGTACCTGAAAACCAACAAATTTCATTGTTTATTCAGACATTTACTTAGCTATTTAATGATGCCTGCTCTAAGCCAGGCATACTGTAATAGGTGTAAGGAGCCACAGCACTGAACGAGGATAAAACTCCTGCCAGCACGGTGTCTCCATCCCAAACTGAACTCAGCATCTCATTCTGCCAAGCTTCCTCTTGCTCTAGTTAGGAAGGTAGCACTGCTTACCGGTGATTTTATAGAAATTGGGAGCGACTCTTGATTCAGCCAATCTTGTCAGTGCTACTTGCTAAATTATCTTTTGACTCCATTGTCTTCTCTTCATTTTCACTTCTCTTTGGTTCACCCTCCATATTGGAGTAGTATCTTTCTTTCTGAAAATATAAGCTGATGTTGTAAGTCTTCTTAAAGTCCTTCAAAGGCTCCCTGTTGTACATAGTCATGCCTCCCATGCCGACCTCTTCTTGCTCTTCTATGTCACCTTCTACCATTGCTCCACAGGGACTTTGGCTTCTGCCATCACTGACAGTTTCCAGAGCCCCTAGGGATCCTCTTGCTTTCACAGCCTCCCCACCCCACCCAAACCCCCTCTCCTGTGCCCTTCTCTCTATCTGATAGTCATCCCCATTATTCCACCCCCCTAATTCTTGCTCATCCTAGCAGACTGCTTAGGCATTGTCCCTTTGGCAAACTTACTCATACCACAATTTATTTAAATGCTCCTTTTCTCTGTCCTTAGCACTCTGAGCATATTTCTGTCATATCATACAGCACTTTCTTGTAGTTGTTGGTGACTTGCCTCCTTTTATGTCTTTAGGATCATGAGCTCATTGAAAATATGTGGCTATGTCTTATTCTTTAAAAAAAAGAAAAAAACGTTTCTTTTTTGGCAGGGGAGGAAGTGCTGTTTGTGACTTGTGGGATCTCAGTTCCCTGACCAGGGAGTGAACGAGAAAGGAAGGAACCTGGGGCACCGGCGGGAAAGCCCAGAATCCTAACCACTAGGCCACCAGAAAACTCCCCCTTATTCATTCTGTAGTGCCTGCAATATACCAGATATTCAAGAAATGACTTCTGCCTTAAAAAGAGGCAAATTAAAATTAACAGTTGCATAAAGTTAATTTTATAGACCTTAGTGGCCTTTAAAATGTCTAATGTTTGGTCTTCTCATTAATTAAATATGAAGTTAAAATGCTGTTCTGATAAGAGACACTTGCTGCATAGCAGGTTTGGTTTCTGGTGTCTTTTACATAGAAGAATCTTGAGGACTAAATTATGATGGATCATTTTACCCTGATTGCTCCTCAGCTCAGCCAGGTTGCTGAAGGATTTGCCCCTGAAGTAGAGCCTTGAGAAGACCTTCTATCTATGTACTCTGGTTACTTGACCATGCTAACTTCAAGTTTGGAAGAAAACTTAGGAAAAAAGGACTTCGAATGAAAATAGTCAATAAAGTTGTTAACATCTTTTAAAAGTTCAGTCTTTTTCTTAAGTTTTAGTTGCATCTTTATACTAGGATTTCTCAAGCCTTGGCACTACTGACATTTGGGGCCAGATTATTCTTTGTTATGGGGAACTGTCTTGTGCATTGTAGGACAATGAGTACATTTATGACTGTACTCCCTAAACACCAGTAGTAGTCCCCACTCACAACATTGTGACCACCAAAAATGTCTTCAGATATTGACAAATGTCCCTTTGGGAGGGGTACCCCACAGCCACCCCCACCTCTGTTGAGAAGCAGTGCTTTATATACCAAGCATCATTAGACACTAATAGACACAGACTTTTTGTAAACAGATTGATAATTTTCAAATTCATTGCTAGAATTCCCTGATGTGATTTCATAGACAACTCAAGGTTGCTAGTTTGTTGTTTTTCTCTCTTTCTAGCACACTGTGTGAAACTCATGTGAGGACACAAGAGTAAACAAATTATAGTCAGGCAACCAAACCACCTCAGCCACAAAGGTTCATCTCTTATATTACCTCTGGCATGAGATTTACTAATGAGGATAGAATGTAATTTCAGAAGGTCACAGCCTGTATTGTGGAGCTTGTGCTTGTTATATAAGCCCAGAAATAAAACTTTTTCTCCACATAGACATATTAGGCAATTTAAATATTAGTTTGTATGTTACAAAAAAAAAAAAAAATCTATTGCCTATTACTTCAGAAGATATGTGATGGAAAACTAGGGGAAAAAATAAGCCTAAATTTGTTTTTCCAAGGAAAAAACAAAGTCAAAAGAGGAGTAAGGTCATGTAATCGTTCCTGGTTCCTCAGGCTCTCTGTGATAATAACTTCACTGGGGTCTCAAATCTCTGCACAGAAACCTGAGTGCCAGAGGAGAATGCCTGCCTTTTGTTTCCTTTCTAAAAGTAAAGACTAGTATATAATTCTGTACAAATGACTTTGAAATGCCTGATATAGGACATTATAAAACTCAAATTCCATTATGTTATTTTATCCTCAATAGTAATTTTCAAACATATATTTTTAGAGTAAATATATGCATTTAATGATAGTGGTCTCCTAGATGTTTCTAGAATTTGAATGAATAAGACAAAATTACAATATGAGTTTTCTTTATGTTTCTTATCTCTCAAAATTTTCTCTTTAATTTTTTCTTGTAAAAGACATAATGTATGTACCGTGTGTGTGCATATATATGTGTGAGGGAGAGAGATGCAAAATATTAGACTAAGTCATCCCATGTGGATTGGTATTGAGTTTACCTGTTATGCCTGGTAAGGTATATTTGGCCAGAAGTGTTTTTAAAAAAATGTGTCTCTCGTTTTCATTTTAGAAACATTTTAATCATCACCTCTTTAACAAATACAGTCACCAGGCTTGTAAGAACATAATGAACACGGAATGATTTTCAGAAGTCCCTGTGAGTTGCTGTGGTCGATGCCTTTACAATGTGCTGCTGTTTTCTCAGGTTTCCAGTCATACTGTCCATTGAGAATCACTGCAGTGTCCAGCAGCAAAGGAAAATTGCTCAGTACCTGAAAGGAATCTTCCAAGACAAACTCGACCTGTCATCTATAGACACAGGAGAGACCAAGCAGCTGCCAAGCCCTCAAAGTTTGAAAGGCAAAATCCTAGTGAAAGTAAGTACCTCAGAAATGAGATACAAAGCCCTCCTGACCTACTAAGCCCGTCCTCTCTCAAAGACTAAAAATGGGTTTATCAAGAGAATAAGAGAGTCAATAATAGAGTCAAGAGTGAAGGGTTGTCTAGACTTGTGCATGTACCTTGTGCCAATCTATTTAGAGTCATACCTTTAGAAAAAGCTTATTGCTGACTGAACATGTATTTTGGGTGTTGTTTTTAAAAGCAAGAACATCAATACTGTGAGCCAAATGTTGAATGTTTCCGTCAGTGGTGGTTCACGCTGGAGAGAAGCCTGTGTACAGGAGACAAGCACTACACGAGAGGAGAGGCCTCTTCTGTCCATATCCAGAAGCATTTCTTTCAGTTTCTTCTCTCCCATTTCAAGCTCCAATAACTGTCTGTCACAGAAAGGCTTCATGGTTGATCAGCCTGGGTTATGTAAGTGAGAAGAGCTGGCTTCAGAGTGGCGCAGAGGCACAGACATAACGCCCCATAGGATTCGCGTGTGCGGAGGAGCAGTAGGCGAGCAGCATGACATTTCAAGAACAGGTCTTCTCGGAGAGGAAACCTACTACCTGAAATGAATATTATTAATACAAGGAATAGCCGGGAAGACAGCTTCCTTGGGATTTCAGATTGCTGATGTGATTCACTTAATCCCAGTTAATTCTGTGTATTTGGACTAAAAACATTTTGAATAGTTGTATTGTTTTGAAACTGAAAACCTAAGGAAAAGCAGTAGAATATTGATATTTAAATGGAGTTATATTTTGCTTTAAAAGGTGTGTACAGAAACCAAATAGCACAGTGGAGGCTTAGGAAAGTCAGACAGTGTAATTTCATAGCGAGACTAGAACTGGGGTGTTAAGAGAGGACAGCAGATGGAAAAATTGTTTTCATCTTTGAAACTGGTCAAAACCTGTTTTTCTATCAGTTAAATGAGAATTATAGGCTGAATCCATCAAAGAGATGTCGTTGGGCATGTGTACGTGTGAAAGCATTTTGAATAAAAGCTCCAATTATATAATGTAAGAAATGATATTAAGGTCAGTGTTCCTGAAATCTTGCTAAAGTAAACTCTTGTGGTGAAAACTGGGCTAGAAAGTTGGATTAGAAAGCTCAGTGTCACCTTTATAACCTTGTAAATGTTTTCATGTCTTTAGCCAAGCAGTCGGAAGAATAAACACTGAATGAGTCCATTTGGATAGTGAAACCTAAGGAATATTTGATATAAACTCATTGGGTTCCCTTCTACATAACTGGGCTTTGGGTTGTTGGGCACCGAATGTCTGAAGGCTGATGGGTACCAGGATGAATCAAAGCCAAAAGACCTGGGACACTTATTGGAAAGAGTGGCAGTGATGTGGGCTGTGGGTATTTCAAAACAGCTGTGGTCAATTTGCTGGTAGTAACCGTCTCCAAACTTTAAGGAGACTTCCTAGGTCTGTGGGGGAAGAAAACTCCCATTTGAAGCAACAACAAGGGAACTGATTTTCTTAAGTTCCTTTAGCATCTGAGCAATCTTTAGCATTGCTTAGATGCTAAGACCCTTTAGCATCTCTGATCCCAAAGGCAGTATTTGAATGACCTCTTACTACTTTGAGATGGACAATTTGTTCATTATTATAACTATATACACATGCCTTCCCATATATTTAATACATACCAATATTCTTGTCTGGAGAATCCCTTGGACAGAGAAGCCAGGCAGGCTACAGTCCACAAGATTGCACAGAGTTGGACATGGCTGAAGCGACTTAGCATGCATGCATGCACAATACACACACACACACACACACACAAACACACACATATATGTGCACGCACACACACACACACACACACACACAGATATACACAGTAATCTCTCAGTATCCATATGGGATTATTTCCAAATCTGTGATGCTCAAGTCCCTCATGAGTGGTCTAGTAGAGTTGGATCTTTGCATCTGTGGATTCAATTGACCCTTGGATATGGAGGGCCAGCTGTGTGTGTGTGTGTGTGTGTATGTGTGTGTGTGTGTGTGTGTGTATCTCCTGAAAAGTAAATGAAAGTTTGCTTTTGAACAAAAATAGTAACAAACTTAGTAATTTTTCCACAGGTTTACAACTGAAAGAAACTTTATTTAGCCCAAGCATTTTACTTCTGTAGAGATATCACAGAGTTGTTAACCACTCTCCTAGGGCCATGCTGCTAGATGCTAAGAGGTGGCTATGGTTCCAGTTTCTAGAAATATTTCCATATACCATGGAGGAATCAATCTAATTCTTGAGTGTAACTCCTGCATGAAATAGTGTGTTTGTCAGAGGGGGACTTTTAGGTCATTCTTTGTTTACGATGAACCACTGTTAAGTTCACAAAATTCTACCTTGCTTGTGTGCTTAGTTGCTCAGTCATGTCCACCTCTTTGCGACCCTTTGGACTGTGGCCCACCAAGCTCCTCTGTCCATGGGATTATTCCAGCAAGAATACCTTAGTTTATTCTATAATTTTCCTTATGAGTAACACTGTTCATGAGAGGCAGTAAGAAATAATGTTCTGTTCTGTTGCTTTTCTTCCTATCTACCTGGAAAACGTATCTTTCAAGGACCAGAAACATTAAAAAAACTAGCAGAAAATATGGCCTTCCTGTCTTTTAATGAGATAGTAAAAGGAATGAAAACGAGGATGCCTTGTGAATACTCTGAGATGGCAACTTTCCTTACCCTGCACCTACTGCCACATTTAAGGGAAAGGACTTTGAAGTTTTTAGTGCTGCTGCCAGGCCTGTCCATCACTACTGCTCATGGTGGTTACATTTTTCTTTCTTTCTTGTGGTATCAGAACCATGTGCAACACTCCAGAATTGCTATTGCTTATTTAGTATCACCTCACACCCATCATGGAGAAGGTGATTGCACCCCACGCCAGTACTCTTGCCTGGAAAATCCCATGGACGGAGGAGCCTGGTAGGCTGCAGTCCATGGGGTCGCTAAGAATCAGACATGACTGAGCGACTTTGCTTTCGCTTTTCACTTTCATGCATTGGAAAAGGAAATGGCAACCCACTCCAGTGTTCTTGCCTGGAGAATCCTAGGGATGGGGGAACCTGGTGGGCTGCTGTCTATGGGGTCGCACAGAGTCAGACACAACTGAAGTGGCTTAGCAGCAGCAGCAACACATCAGTCAGAATGCCCATCAACAGATAAATGGATAAAGAAGTGGTGGTACATATATACAATGGAATATTACTTAGCCATAAAAAATAAACAAATTTGAATTAGTTCTAGTGAGGTGGGTGAACCTGGAGTCTATTATCCTCAGTGAAGTTGAGTCAGAAAGAGAAAAACAAATATTGTATATTGACACATATATGGAATCTAGAAAAATGGTACTGATGAACCTATTTGTAGGGCTGGAATAGAGACACAGACATAGAGAACAGACTTGTGGGCACAGCCAGGGAAGTAGGGGGGATGAATTGAGAGAGCAGCATTGAAACATCTACATTACCATATGTAGAATAGATAGCTAGTTATACAAACCATATGTGTAACACAGAGCTCAACCCTGTGGTCTGTAACAGCCTAGAACCGTGGGATAGGGTTGTGGGGGGGTGGTTCATGAGGAAAGGGGCTGGTATACTTACGGCTGGCTTACTTTGTGGTGTGGCAGAAATCAACATAACATTGTAAAGCAATCATCCTCCAATTAAAAACAGTTGAAAAAGCATTGACTAAGATGGTATTTCAAGAGTGGGAATTGCTGTCACTAGGTTTTAAATGTCTTCTGTACAGCTCCATCTTGGTGCTTGTCATGGTGCTCAAAACAAAGTTGACTGAATAAATTAATTGGTGGTAAAGAAATGAAGGAGGTTCATATATCCCTGAATATGTCTGGTCGCCACCTAATTGAGTACCTTATTTCTGGTACTGCTAGACATATTATCTTAGCTATTCTACAATGCTCTTTAAAATGAAGAGATATAAAACTTGTTTTATAGGGACCTTCTATCAATAAGACTTAAAGTAACATATAGATATCAATACCTTAATTCCAAGCTACCTTGTTATTAAAGATATACAGGAAAAAGTGAAAACAATATTTTGCTATTCTAAATTAGAATCATAGTAAAAATGTATATATATACACTCATATTTATATATCTACATTATATATATTATGGCAAAGAATGTAGTTTTCACTTCGCAAATAGCACAAACAAGAACTGTATTACATAGTGGTATGAAGGCAAATTAAATACCAACTTTTTAAACCTATAAACATCCTTTTGTAATTTGAAGAAAATATTTAAGTATTCAAACCCTGAGTTTGGATTCTTAATATAGATTTTGTTTTCATTTCACAAATGATTTAACCAGCTTTGAATTTATCACTATGCAAAGCACCCAAGGCCAAGTGCTTGGGCATTAGGGAAGGGACAGGAAAACTGGGAGGGAGGAGTTCTCTGAAAATCTGACTATGCTGTTGGCCCCACGGAAGTAGGAGAAGTGGATGAGGGAAAGATCCAGAGTGCCAAATGTGGGCCAGCCATGGTATGAAAAGCGGAAATACTAGAAGTCTCTGGAACTTGAGTTTAGAGAAGATAGCCTGGTTAGTTGTTTGGGAAGATATTTAGAAGTGTATTATTAATTTTGGCTGCCAAGCATTTGCACATCCTTCTATGTTTAAAGAATTTCCCCCATCTTTATGTGTTTAGGAATCCCCTCATAGAACTAAAGTTATTAGACATTTTGCTTTTGCTGTCTTCTATTCATTAGAAGGAGCACTAGGTCCAGCCCACAATCAAGGAGAAGGAATTCTAGAAGGGCATCAAAACCAAGAGGTAGGAGCCATTGTGGATATTTTAGAGGCTGCCTACCACTGTGACCTTGGCCACTTAGCCACAGAGCCTGATTCTGTCTCCCCAAACCCCCAAGATTTGGGGAGGGATTCATTTTCCTATTAATTTTCCTTTCTGCTTGCAAGTATGATTCTTGCAAGATGGTTAGCTGCCTTAGCAGCTCTTAAACAGGCTGCTGGGCCATGCCTTCTGGTTATTTACTTTTTCTTTTTCTGAATATAAATTTGGAAATGTAGGAAAGGAGAAAATAGCTATCATCCGTAGTGCTGTTACCCAGAGATTTGTACTCTTAATAATGGACCATATTTCTTGCCAGGGTTTTTCCTTGAGTTTTTATACATCACTGAGATCATAATGAGCATGTAATTCTATAACTTGGGTTTTCTACCCTTTTGCCATAGGAATTCCCCCTCGTTTTCCAAAAGCCCCTGATTCCTGAAGTATGTTAGTGATTGGTTGTGAGGGGTGTGCATCAGCTGGGCAGACATATCATTGTACTGTCCTGTCATAAAACCTGGCCTACTCTGTGCAGAGGGGATCACGAGCAGGAGGGAAGGGCATTTTGAATCTGCTCAGAACAAATTGCTCTAAGGACATGGGATGGGGTGATGCCTATTATCGCAAGCCATATATTCTCAAACAGAAGCCTGGTCTGACTTTCATTTGTTAATATAGTACCCCTAATTGTTGTTTTTCAGTTGCTGTCACATCCAACTCTTTGTGACCCCATGGACTGCAGCACCCCAGGCTTCCCTGCCCTTCACTATCTCCCGGAGTTTGCTCAAACTCATGTCCATTGAGTCAATTATGCAATCCAACCATCCCATCCTCTGTGGTGCCTTTCAACTCCTGCCCACAATCTTTCCCAGCTTCAGGGTCCTCTCCAGTGAGTCAGGTGGCCACAGTATGGGAACTTCAGTGTCAGTCCCTCCAGTGAATATTCAGGGGTGATTTCCTTTAAGATTGACTGATTTGATCTCCTTGCTGTCCAAGGGACTCTCAAGAGTCTTCCCCAGCACCACAGCTCAAAAGCATCAATTGTTTGGTGCTCAGCCTTCTTTGGAAGTAATAAAAATGCCTTTTCTTTAAAGTCTCTTCCCCTTTTGTTTTGTCCCTAATTCAAGCAATCTGCCTTCAAATTAGTCTGAAGTGAGGAATAACACATTTTATTTTCATTTTTCAATTTTTAAAAATTATTTTTAATTGTGGTAAAATACAGCATAAGACTTACCTACCATCTTAACCATCTGTAAGTATACAGTTCAGTAGTGTTAAATGCTTTCACATTGCCTTGTACAGAAAGCTCTTTTCTTGCAAACTGAAACTCCATAGTCATTAAACAGCTCCCCATCCTCCCAGCTTCTGGAGACCACTGCTTTACTTCTTGTTTCTATGAATTTGGCTACTCTGGGTACCTTATATAAGTAGAATCATATAATACTCTGTTGTGACTGGCTTAATTCCTTTAGCCTAATATCCTCAGGGTTCATCCATGTTGTAGCAAGAGTCAGAATTTCCTCGCTTTTTAAAAGCTGAGTAATATTTCAATGTATGTGTACCACATTTTGTTTATCCTTTCATCTGTTAGTAGACACTGGGTTATTTCCACTTTTTGGCTATTGTGGACTTTCATTTTTATTTTGTATTTTATTTATTTATTTTTGTATTTTTTTGTATTTTATTTTTTAACTGAAGTATAGTTAATTTACATTATACTAGCATCAAGTATATAATATAGTGATTCAATATTTTTATAGATTAGACTCAATTTAAAGCTGCTATAAAATAATGACTATTTCCCTGTGCTGTACAATATGTCCTTGTAGCTTATTTTACACATAGTATTTTGTACCTCTTAATCCTCATACCCCTATCTTGCTGAATTTTCACTTTTTAAAAATTTATTTATGACTGCGCTGCATCTTTGTTGCTTTCTCTAGTTGTGGTGAGTGGGCACCACTCTTCACTGTGGTCTGTGGGCTTCTTATCGTGGTGGCTTCTGGTGTTGCAGAGTATGGGCTCTAGGTGTGAGGCCTTGGTAGCTACCCTGAAGCATGTGGGATCTGCCCAGATCAGGAATTGAACCTGTGTTCCCTGCCTTAGCAGGCAGATTCTGAACTACAGGCCCACCAGGAAAGTCCCTGTATTTTCATTTTTAAATTGGGTGTTTTGTTTCATTTCAGGGCAAGAAGTTGCCTTACCACCTTGGAGATGATGCTGAAGAAGGAGAAGTTTCTGATGAAGACAGCGCAGATGAAATTGAAGATGAGTGCAAGTTCAAGCTCCATTATGTAAGTTACAGGCTTGGCCATAATTTTTGCCCTCCATGTGCTATAGTAAAAACTGCTGCTGTGCTGGAATATTCACAAATATGGTGGCTGTAGTGTAGAAAGGATATGTATTGGAAATCACGTTGTGTGTTGGCACACAGGACTCCCAAATGTTTACTGAGTGACTGAGTCAAGGATTGTTGTGTCTTAGAGTTGGAAGGAATCTTAGTGATTAACCCATCTGACCCTCTCTCCCAGGGATGGATTCCCTCCTATTACAACTTGGTCAAAACTCAAATTGCAGTTGGAAATGTCACTGTCTTGTGAAATAAACTGGCTTTAGCATTGTCTCCCTGCCTCCTGCTTGCAACTCCACCATGCTGCCATTCAAAGCTGGCTCTCAGAACCCAGCTGCAAGAGGATCTGCTTCTCTAGAATGCTCATCCCCTCCCTGAGAGAATGCACCTTGGACCAGCAGATCTCCAAGTTCTTCCAGACAATGAGACTCTTGGCTAAAACCTTAATTTGCCACATGTTAGACAAAATGGCAAAGAGCAGTTTGTCACCTGCGTGTTGCTTCAGACTTCTGTCCTAGAACAAGGAGCTGTTTTTAAGCAGACCAGCACCATTTAGCCAGGTGCTTCAATGGAAATGCAAACCTGGGAGAAATGTAAGGCTTAAAGATCTCCCTATCCCCCATCCCTTCTTGACCTCCCCCACCTTCTATAGCTCACGTGATTTCCAGGATCATGTGACGATCCGAGAGTAGCACCTGCTCACGCTAATTTGTTGTAGAGTTTACAATTTCATTTCTACAGAAAAGTAGTACTTCTCTAGATGTCAGAACTATTATCCTACCTCCTAAAAAAGAAAATATTACACAAAATCTTCTAATTTACAGTATTGCCCTGAATTCAATTATTACATCTTTCAATTCTTTCTTTGAGATAATAATAATGGCAGTGGTTTCCTATAGGTATTAAAGGCAGCTGGAACTATTTTCAAAGAGGGGAAGAGCTTAATGGCAACTGAAGTCTCAGTAGATAGTTCTTGCTTGGCTTTCATGCATTTTCGAAGGGATGACATGGACAAGATTCAGCCTTGAAATGAAAAGGAAAAATTTCCATCTGTATTAATCTATTGCCTTTTAACAGTTTTTATTAGCTCAATTAAATACCATGAATAAGGCTATGGTTATAGAAAATTAATCTAAATAGATTTACATAAGTGAAAATACAGTTAATAGTTTGTTTTTGCTCTTATAGCTACTTGCCATTTTGGTAATTACTTGTGATTATAGGTAATTTAGTTCTTTTTCTAAGCTTTATTTTATAAACCAGATATTTGTCTCTGAATTTCAGTATCTTTGCCTCTTGTTTCTGCTTGTTTTCTTGGTTACCAGCCTCAGAGTAGTCCACAGTTTGGAAGCAATAAACAGAGTGTTTATTTTTATTTATTTGACTACACCAGGTCTTTGTTATGGCTCTTGGGATTTTCATCTTCATTGTAGCATGTGAACTCCTAGGTGTGGCATGTGGAATCTAGTTCCCTGACCAGTGATTAAACCCGAGCTTCCTGTGTTGGAAGCGCAGAGTCTTAGCCACTGGACTACCAGGGAAGTCCCAAGGAAAGAAGAGTCTTGGCCAAGTTATGTGTTTAGGGAATGTAGTTTTTAGTGAAAATGAGTGATGGAAATTTAGCTACTATTCAGTTCAGTTCAGTCACTCAGTTGTGTCCAACTCTTTGCAACCCCATAAATTGCAGCACGCCAGGCCTCCCTGTCCATCACCATCTCCTGAAGTTCACCCAAACTCTGGTCCATCGAGTCAGTGATGCCATCCAGCCATCTCATCCTCTGTCGTCCCCTTCTCCTCTTGCCCCCAATCCCTCCCAGCATCAGAGTCTTTTCCAATGAGTCAACTCTTCGCATGAGGTGGCCAAAGTATTGGAGTTTCAGCTTTAGCATCATTCCTTCCAAAGAACACCCAGGGCTGATCTCCTTTAGAATGGACTGGTTGGATCTCCTTGCAGTCCAAGGGACTCTCAAGAGTCTTTTCCAACACCACAGTTCAAAAACATCAATTCTTCGGCGCTCAGCCTTCTTCACAGTCCAACTTTCACATCCATACATGACCACTGGACTTACTATAACAATAGTATTTATTGCTCTGAGGAAATGCGTTATTCTAGTTTCTAAATCCACCCAATAGTATAAAATTTCTTCTAATGTCAGTGAGCCTTCTAACTTTCTAAGTTAAATAACTATAATTTTAAAAGAGAATTAGCTAAGGTGTTATGGAAGCAAATCAATTACTTCACTTGTGAAACTATCCATCTGGGTTCATCTCAAGCTTCATAATCTCTTGGTTGATGTCCAGGCACCCATATAGGTAGACAGTTTAGAACATGATTCCATAAAGATAGACACGATCTTTCACTTGGATTCTTTGATTTGGGCTTAAAGTGAACGTGAAGAGCACCTTATCTATAACATTTTACAAGTGTCTCTTTGTTAGACTTTAGGAGAGAAAATATATGCAGAAACTAACATTCTAGCAGAAATAGATAAGATTTTTACTCATCCTTTTCAGATCTGTTTTCTCTATTTTGAGCTCTTCTGAGAAAAGGCAGTACTGTATTTAGAAAGCCAAAGCATTATCCTGCAATCAGTCAATTTCTAGTTTAGTTGTCAGTAGAGGGCTCAGATGCCTTATCTGAGTGTTGAATGTAAATTGCCTGAACTAAACCGAGTGATCAGATTTCTACAAAAGCAGATGTACTGTGCATAGTTGGTATGAAACCAATAATTATCTTAGAGGAAGTTCTTAACCTCAGTTTGGAGTTAATGGAATGTGGTTAGATTTATAAGTTATATCTGAATTATTGCAACAGATACAGATTTTTAGCTTAGCATTCAGGGATACTGGAACGCTAGCTGTCATGGGGCTTATGCAAGATTCATTTGCACACTCGACAGATTTTTATGGAGGTACAGCCAGTGTGCTGGAGATGTTGGGGCACATATTAATGAACAAAACAGCACAGTCTTGGCCTTTGTGGAGTCTGTACCTTGGTGGGAGAAGGGAAGACAGACAAGAAACAAAGCAAATAAGTAGCATGTGTACTAGTCAGTGATAAGTAATAAGGGGGAAAGGGAGAGAAGAAATGTGTAAATGGTCTATGGAAGGTTTAGATGTGAGGGCCAGGAAAGAGAAGCTAACACATGGGCAAAGACTTGAAGGAAGTGAAGTAAGCCATATTGATATCTGGGGAATGTTCCAGGCAGAGGGCACAGCAAATGCAAAGGTCAGAGGCAGGGTTTGCAGCTCGCCCAGCTTCACCTTGGGGTTAGAAGCAGAGTGGAAGGCAGGACCCTCATGCTGGCCCTCTTTCTCCTCTTAGTCTTCTGTCTAAGGAATTCAAACCCACACCCACACTGAAAACTTTTGCTCTTTTAATAAATGTTTTCTGTTGTTGAATTAATTGAATCATTTAGGCATCTGCCTTATTATTTTGAGGCTTCAGCCATAGAGAAAATCTGGCTTATGATGTAATAAGCCATAGATAAAGCTGATGTGTTCAGTGACCCAGGAAGCACACAGATCAAAGACTCGGGGGATAATTTCCTTTCAGCCACAGAGCAGTAATCTAACAGATGTGATTCAGTGAGGCCAGCTCACCATTATTCATCTTTTTGGGGTCCTCTAATGTCAGTGTGCCTTACAGACTTTCTAACCCATATTTCAACCTTACAGATTGTTTTACTCTTCTGCTGAGTTATTTGATAACTTTTTCCCCCCCTGCACTCTCTGAAGCTGAGTTCAACCAGTTTCTTAAGCACAAATATCAAACTGTCACCTAGGTAAAGCTCATCCTGTGAACACCAAGCTTTCCAACACGTTTAAATGAGCCTTTGTAGAGTAACCTGCCACCACGCTTTGTGTCATATGAATACCCCCAAATCATGATCACTCTGTGTATGTCTCACAATAAACACTTTAATAGTCTGCTCCCTTCCTACCACCTCAGACTGAGCTTCTTTCATAAGTTATTCATTGTATGATTTGAGCCATTTTGAGGATTAAGAATCTTGTTGGTTGAAGACTTGTTAGCACTCAGGAAAGGGATGAATTCCCTCATGATATTGTGAAATCCCTGTTACTCCGTAAATGCCCATGTGCCAGGCCTGCTGTTGCATCCTGGTGACAAAGGATGAGGAGTGGAAGGTGAGCTGAAAATTCCAGTTATTTTCTAACATATGATACAATTTCTTCCTCCTTGCCCTGCAGAGAGTTAAGGTAATGAACATTTAAGGTCTAGTGTACAGTATGTGTTATCTCTATGTATATGTAGGTATTTCTCTTATATTTAAAAGTATTATCTTCTGAAAATTACTATTACTGAGAACTCAACTATTCCTTGTCTTCTTTGATTTTTATTGAAGCACAGTTGATTTACAATGTTGTGTTAATTTCTGCTGTACAGCAAGGGACTCAGTTATACATATATCCACTGTTTTTTATATTCTTTTCCCCTATAGATGGGTAGAGTTTTAAGTAGAGTTCCCTGTGCTATACAATAGGTTTTAATTCGTTATCTGTTTTATATATAGTAGTGTGTATATGTCAAGCCCAGTCTCCAAGTTTATCTCTTTCCCCCTTGTTCCCCCTTGGTAACCTTGTTTTCTACGATTATTCTTTGTTGGCAATTCATCTTCCCTTTCTATTCTAAATGTTCTGTGACTTCACTATTAAATGGCTGAGAGTCAGTTTATTGTTTTTAGCACTCAGTATTCACTTCTTATTAGAGAACCTATGTTTTCTTTCATTCTAGAGAAATCTCAGCCATTTTTTTCTTTGAATATCATTTTTATGCCATTTCATCATTTCTCTTTTTCTGGCAGTACAGTTAGATTTAGGTTAGAGTCTTAGTTTATTCTCTGTCTTAATTATCTGTCCATTATTCTTTAATGTTTTCTTTGTCTCTGCTGATTTGGGGTACTAGCTATAGTATTATTTTCCAATTCATTAATTATCTCTTTGGCTGTGTCTGATCTAGAGTTTACCCCAGCTATTCTTTTCATTTCAATGACTATATACTTGATTTATAAACTTTTTTTTATTATTTTTTCATAGACACTTGTTTTTATTTTACTCTTTGGCATTCTTAGTTTCTTGTTCTTTTTTTTGAGACTATTTCTTTATATCTTTGAGCATCTGAACATATTTCATTCAAAGTGAATGAGTTTCCTTTTCATGTGTTGATATTTTGGGCACTTCATCTTAGCATGAGTCTTCCACATGGATTTTAGAATTTGGAGTTGAAGGTTCAGTTTTCAGTGGAATTCTTTTTCCCCTTCCATTCTCCTCCTCTATTTAACCTGCTTCTCTAGCGGTATGGAGATTGCTCCCACCTGAACTCTAAGCACCATTCCACCTGGCACCAACACATATAACACAGCCTACCTGTGTCCCAAGTGCCTAACTAGACCTTACATTGATCGATTGATTGGAGTTCCCTGCCACTGGAGATGTTGAAGATGTTTCCCACTCAGTCACCAAACAAGTGAACATTTTGGTTGTCTTCTTATTCAACTCTTTTGATATTTAATTTCGAATCTTCCTCATAGTAACTTTTTTATTGCTTCCTATTATAAGTGAGGGGCTTCCCAGGTGGTGCTAGTGGTAAAGAATTTGCCTGCCATTGCAGGAGACATAAGAGACACCAGTTCAATCCCTGGGTTGCAAAGATCCCCTGGAGGAGGGCATGGCAACCCACTCCAGTATTCTTGCCTGGAGAATCCCCCTGGACAGAGGAGCCTGGGGGGCTACAGTCGCAAAGAGTTGAACACAACTGAAGCAACTGAGCATGCATAAGCCCATAAGTAAGGCTTCCTTTCCAGCTTTCTTCACCCCCTTGGTTTCACATTGTGAGGCCTGCTCTAATCTCCCAAAGTATGTGGAACACCTTTAGTTTCTATTGTATTATAAGAGCTAAATTCTTGTCACCTTTGCCCTCTGTGAATATGGAGCTCACTCATTTATGATCTGCAGTGATCTTGTGTATTTTATTTTGTCAAACTTATGACTTTTCTCTGTGTTTTTCTGTCATTGGAGCAGGGAAGATATCAAAGCATGAAGGTACACTGTTGTATATAAACCTATATGTATGTACAGATGTATGAACCTAGACATATTCATTTTTAACAGTATTTTTTGTTTTTCTTAAAGTATCTAAAGAGAGGTTGCTCTAATATTTTATTATTTATTTATGTATTTATTTTTAAATATAAATTTATTTATTTTAATTGGAGGTTAATTACTTTACAATATTGTATTGGTTTTGCCATACATCAACATGAATCCATGACAGCTATACATGTGAACCCCCCCTCCCTACTCCCTCCCCATACCATCCCTCTGGGTCATCCCAGTGGACCAGTCCCAAGCATCCAGTATCATGCATCGAACCTGGACTGCCGATATGTTTCATATATGATATTATACATGTTTAAATGCCATTCTCCCAAATCATCCCACCCTCTCCCTCTCTCACAGAGTCCAAAAGACTGTTNGACAGCTATACATGTGAACCCCCCCTCCCTACTCCCTCCCCATACCATCCCTCTGGGTCATCCCAGTGGACCAGTCCCAAGCATCCAGTATCATGCATCGAACCTGGACTGCCGATATGTTTCATATATGATATTATACATGTTTAAATGCCATTCTCCCAAATCATCCCACCCTCTCCCTCTCTCACAGAGTCCAAAAGACTGTTCTATACATCTGTGTCTCTTTTGCTGTCTCACATACAGGGTTATCGTTACCATCTTTCTAAATTCCAGATATATGCATGTAGTATACTGTATTGGAAAATTCTGAAAGAGNTGTACTAGTTTGCATTCCCACCAACAGTGTAAGAGGTTTCCCTTTTCTCCACACCCTCTCCAGCATTTAATAATATTTTAAAATGTATGCTTAATAGCTCCAAAGAAACATTACCTTTTGCTATTTGCCTGTCATTGTACTGTTATTTTTTTATACCTAAGCTAAAATCAGCTTTTAAATGTGAACTATTTGTTGAAAGCTTATTAGTATCAGCACTGTGGTAGTGTATATGCACTTATACAATTTCTTTATTTCGATATAGATTGATGGAACTATAGGATAGAAAGTCTGGAGATAAACCACACATCTATAATCTCTGACAAAGAAAGCAAGAATATACAATAGAGAAAAGATAGTCTCTTTAATAAGCGGTGGTTGGAAAGCTGGACAACTATTAATACATGTAAAAGAACAAAATTAGAATATTCCCTAACACCATACACAAAAATAAACTCAAAAGGGATTAAGTACCTAAATGTAAGATTGGATATTATAGAACTTTTAGAGGAAATCATAGAAGAACACTCTCCCACAGAAGTCGCAGCAATATTTTTTGATCCACCTCTTTGAGTAATGAAAATAAAAGCAAAAATAAACAATGGGGCCTAACTAAACTTAAAAGCTTTTGCACAGCAAAGAAAGCCATAAACAAAACAAAAAGACAACCCATAGAACAGGAAAAGGTATTTGCAAATAAATTGACTGACAACGGATTTATTGCCAAAATATACAAACAGCTCATGTATCTAAATGTTAAAAAAAAGCAAACAACCCAATTAAAAAGTGGACAGAATATCTAAAGAGACATTTCTCCAAAGAAGACATACAGATGGCCAAGAGTCACACGAAAAGATGCGCAACATCACTGATTATTAGAGAAATGCAGATCAAAACTACAATGAAGTGTCACTTGACACCAGTCAGAATGACCATCATTTAAAAAAAAAAACTTACAAACAATAAATGGTAGAGTGTGGATAAAGGGGAGCTTTCCTACACTGTTGGTGGGAATGTAAATTGGTGCAGTTCAGTTCAGTCGCTCAATCATGTCTGACTCTTTGCAACCCTATGGACTGCAACACTCCAGGCTTCCCTGTCCTTCACCAACTCCTGGAGTTTATTCAAACTCATGTCCATTGAGTCGGTGATGCCATCCAACAATCTCATCCTCTGTTGTCCCCTTCTCCTCTGCCCTCAGTTTTTCCCAGCATCAAGGTCTTTTCAAATGAGTCAGTTCTTCACATCAGGTGGCCAAAGTATTGGAGTTTCAGCTTCAAAATCAGTCCTTCCAATGAACACCCAGGACTGATCTCCTTCAGAATGGACTGGTTGGATCTCCTTGCTGTCCAAGAGACTCTCAAGAGTCTTCTCCAACACCACAGTTCAACAGCATCAGTTCTTTGGCACTCAGCTTTCTTTATAGTCCAACTCTCAGATCCATACATGACTACTGGAAGAACCATAGCTTTGACTAGATGGACCTTTGTTGGCAAAGTAATGTCTCTGCTTTTTAATATACTGTCTAGGTTAGTCATAACTTTCCTTCCAAGGAGTAAGCATCTTTAATTTCATGGCTACAGTCACCATCTGCAGTGATTTTGGAGCCCAAAATAAAGTCTCTCACTGTTTCCCCCTCTATTTGCCTTGAAGTGATGGGACCAGATGCCATGATCTTAGCCCTCTGAATGTTGAACTTAAGCCAACTTTTTCACTCTCATCAAGAGCCTTTTTAGTTGTTCTTTGCTTTCTGCCATAAGGGTGGTGTCATCTGCGTATCTCAGGTTATTGATATTTCTCCCAGCAATCTTGGTTCCAGTTTGTGCTTCATCCAGCCCAGCATTTCTCATGATGTACTCTGCATAGAAGTTAAATAAGCAAGGTGGCAATATATAGCCTTGATGTACTCCTTTTCCTATTTGGATAAGGAGTACAGTCTGATGTTCCATGTCCAGTTCTAACTGTTGCTTCCTGACCTGCATACAGATTTCTCAAGAGGAAGGTCAGGTAGTCTGGTATTCCCATCTCTTTCAGAATTTTCCGCAGTTTGTTGTGATCCATACAGTCAAAGGCTTTGGCATAGTCAGTAAAGCAGAAATAGATGTTTTTCTGGAACTCTCTTGCTTTTTCGATAATCCAACAGATATTGGGAATTTAACCTCTGGTTCCTCTGCCTTTTCTAAAACCAGCTTGAACATCTCAAAGTTCACGGGTCATGTACTGTAAATTGGTGCAGCCATTATGCAAAACAGTACAGAGGTTCCTTAAATCAAAAATTAGAGGTACCGTATGATTCAGTTATATATATATCTATATTTTTCAGATTTTTTTCACTTGTATGATACACACCGAGTATTGAGTAGAGTTCTGTAAGATGTATAGTTCTTGTTGATTATCTATTTTATACATAGTAGTGTGTATCTGTTAATCCCAACCTCCTAATTTATCCCTCCCCCAGGACACCTTTCCCTTTTGGTAACCACAAGTTTATTTTCTGTCTGTGAGTGCCTTTCTGTTTTCTAAATAAATTTGGAGACAGAGCTTATTTAGACCTGGAGTGCCAGAAAAGTCCCAGGACCCTGTTGTATATCTACATATATCAGTTTGAATCTGCTAATCCCAAACTAAATAAATTTATTTGTATCCTTTATTTAGGTTCCCATATGATATCAGTCAATTGGCTCTGTATCATAAGAGCCTATTGTATCAGTCAATCAATTGATACATATGATATCATATGATATTCATCTTTCTCTGTTTGATTTACTTAGCATGGTAATCTTAGTTCCCTGTGCCATATAGTAGAACTTGGGTTTTTCTTTCTTAAATTTTTTGACCATGTTGTGCAGCGTGCAGGATCCTAGTTCCCTGACTCAGGATCAAATCCACGTCCCCTGCAGTGGAAGCATGGGATCTTAACCACTGGGCTGCCAGGGAAATCCTGGGATCTTGTTGTTTATTCATTCTGTATATATCAACGTGTACCTGCTAATTCCAAACTCCCAATCCTTCCCTCCTGTTCCCACCAAAACAGAAATTTGTTTGCTAATTCCAAACTCCCCTCCTCCTCCGCCTTAGCAACCGCCTGTCTACTCTCTGTCCCTGATTCTGTTTCACAGACAGGTTCATTTGTGTCATAATGTAGATGTCACAGTAAGTGATACCATATGGTATTCGTCTTGTTACGTTGCTTAGTTTAATAGCCTCTAATTGCATCCATGTTGCTGCAAATGGTATTATTTCATTCTTTTTTTATAGCGAGTAGTATTTCATTGTATGCATGTACCACATCTTCTTTATCTGTTCCTTTGTTGATGGACATTTAGGTTGCTTCCAGGTCTTGGCTATTGAGAATACTGCTGTTATGAACATAAGGTGCATGTATCTTTTCAATTATAGTTTTTTCTGGATATATGCCCAGGAGTGGGATTGCTGGATCATATGGTAATTCTATTTTTAGTTTTCTGAGGAACCTCCATACTATTTTCCAAAGTGCTTCTCCCCATTTTTTGATAGGGTTCTTTTTTTTTTTTTTGGTAGGGAGCTACATGAACTGTTTGTATATTTTGGAGATTAATCTCTTGTTGGTTGTATTGTTTGCAAATATTTTTTCCCATTCTGAAACTAATATAATATTGTAAATCAACCATACTTCAATTTTAAAAAAAGGAATAGTAACTTCTCCTGGTTGGAAATATAAGCCACTCTCATCCTCTGCATAATTTTGACTTACTATGTACTGCTGCTGCTGCTGCTAAGTCGCTTCAGTTATGTCCGACTCTGTGTGACCCCATAGACGGCAGCCCACCAGGCTCCCCTGACCCTGGGATTTTCCAGGAAAGAACACTGGAGTGGGTTGCCATTTCTTTCTCCAATGCATGAAATTGAAAAGTGAAAGTGAAGTCACTCANACTGCTGCTGCTGCTTCTGCTAAGTCGTGTCCAACTCTGTGCGACCCCATAGACGGCAGCCCACCAGGCTCCCCTGTCCCTGGGATTCTCCAGGCAAGAACACTGGAGTGGGTTGCCATTTCTTTCTCCAATGCATGAAAGTGAAAAGTGAAAGTGAAGTCACTCAATCGTGTCTGACTCTTCACGATCTCGTGGACTGCAGCCCACCAGGCTCCTTCATCCATGGAATTTTCCAGGCAAGAGTACTGGAATGGGGTGCCATTGCCTACTATGTACTAAGGGAATGAAATTGCTGTTTAACTGAGGAAAAAAAAGGAAAATGCTTATCATGATGGCTGAGTTAAGTTCATACTCAGTAAAGAACTCAGAACAGTGCCTGGCACATAATTTATACTCAATAAATGTTAGCTAAAATCAGTAACAAGAATAGCAGCTGTGGCGTGATTATCGCTAATGTAAGTCCTGAGCAGAAGGTGTTTCAATGGGAGCTAAAGGAGCAGGCAGGAGAGGACAGGAGTAATTGCAGAGCCTTGGATAGCTAAGAGGCCGCGGCTCTTCAGCCGGCTTGGAGAGCTCTACGGCTGTCACAAAGGGCAGCTAATGTATCATCCTTCCTGTCTGCGGCTCTAGTCCAGAGAGGGGAAGAGACATTTGGGGATGGTGAGATATTCCAGTGTTTTTGCTTTTTGTTTTTAAAGTCGAGGCCTTCAACTTTGGCTGTACATTGGAATGATGGGGGAGCTTTCAAAAATCCTACTGCACTGGTCCCGGTCCAAAGGTTCTGTCATTGGTCTGGGGTGTGGTCCCTGGTAATTCCAGTGTGCAGCCCAGGTGAGCACCAGTGTCTGAGAGAGTCTCTCTTTGCAGCAGCCCTCTACTCCACTCCCTCCTGCTTCTGGCTGCTCCCCAGCCTGGAAGTGGTCAGCCCTCTTTTTTTCCAGTCACTTTTTGTATCACCCTGGAGATGAAACAAGAATGTGGTTTGTGTTTGACTTCTTTACTTGTGGTCAATATTCCTAGGTCATATTTACTTCCNTTTTATTGGAGGATAAATGCTTTACAACATTGTGCTGGCTTCTTCCATATCTCATCATGGATCAGCCATGGGCACACACATCTTTTAAGAGCCGGCTCCAGTGTCCTCTGCCCTGGAAGTCTCTGCTGCATTCCCAAGGCTGGGGGCAGTGCCCCCCCTCCACACACCCATGAAACATGTCACCCGACTTGCGCCTGTTACGTGATTATCCAGTGATGTGTCTGTCTCCTCGGTGACACTGAGAGTTCCATGACAGTGGGATTGTGCCTTATCAATGCTTTCATCTTCCGTATAACAGCTCAGTATGTGTTTTATGGAAAATGCTCTCAGACTCTGTCATCTTTATTAAATCCCCCACTAGCACATTGGCCTTAAAGCTCGTAGTGGGAACTGATGTGCCTGGCTTTTCACCTATAGGTGTCTTTCATCTTTCTGCACAAGCTGCCTGGTTAATATTATTTCTACAGTGTGATCCAGACACTTGTCTACTCAGAGTCTCTCAGCAACTCCATACCTCTTGACCACTGGCTTTCAGGTATCTCCACAGCCTGGCCCCAAAGTACTTTTTCGGTTTTATCCAGCATTACCCTCCTTCATGGGGACTTCCCTGGTAGCTCAGTTGGCAAAGAATCCTCCTGCAATGCAGGAGACTCTGGTTGGATTCCTGGGTCTGGAAGATCCTCTGGAGAAGGGATAGGCTACTCACTCCAGTATTCTTGGGCTTCCCTGGTGGCTTAGCTGGGAAAGAATCTGCCTGCAATACAGGAGACCTGGGTTCTATCCCTGGGTTGGGAAGATCCCCTGGAAAAGGGAATGGCTACCCACTCTGGTATTCTGGCCTGGAGAATTCCATGGACTGTATAGTCCATGAGGTCTCAAAGAGTTGGACATGACTGAGCAACTTTCACTTCACACCCTCCTTCATGAACTTCTGCTCCATGAAAACAAAGCTGTTCCTGTGTTCATAAAACACACTTTGCTAATATAAAATCTTTACAAGAATGATGGGTGATAGGAAAGCCCATCTCTTCATCACTGTTGAAGTTTTAGTTGCCATACAGAGTCCTCCCCCCCCATCTCCCCTTTCTATGAGGTCTTTGTGGTCACTCAGGCAGAAATGCCATGTTCCTTCTCAGAACCACTGTTGTGTGGTCATTCGTGTTTTTTTGCAGGCAACTGTGCAGACCAGGGTAGGTTATTTGAGGACATGCTTTTGTTAGCCTAATGGGGTCTTTGCTGATGTCAAGGGCCAGTTCTTTTCCATCTCTGCATCTCCTGCAGAACCTGAGGGCCTCCAGTGCCTCATTCACTAGGTATATTAAAGATATTCATACATGTGATGTTAATACAGGGAAATTCAATAACCTCTCCTGATATAGCCTTTCCTGCCCCCCACCCTCAATTTCCCTTTGTATTTATATTGCTTTGCCCTTACAAGATTTTTTGAACATGAATGTTATTACTGAAAAACTGCCTGTTCTGTATTTTAAGTATAGTAACCTCTTAGTAACAAATTTGCAAGCAGAAAAATGGATCTTAAACTTTTAGTGAGGACTAGGGGAATTGTTTTGGTGGAGGAGTGTTCCTTACCTTTGGATGGGTTGGCCTCTAACAAGTGGTTGAAGAGTTCACAGAAGGGTGTTGGACACTGGGAGAAGGGTTAGGAGCTGAGGAGGAGAGGAGAGGTGAGCAGAGCTTGGGTCATTGGTTTCAGGTAGAACAAGGGACCAAAAAGCTGTGCTGCAAAGCAGACTTCTAGGAAATCTGGGTCCCTTGATCATCTAAAACTTATACAAGTTATCATCTGGACACAAGTAGATCTTTTTTATCCAAAACAGTTGAAGTTAGTTGTCATCTTAAAGTAATTACAGTGCCTAGTCATGGCACAGGTCAATAGTGAGTTCCCTCCAATTACACAGTGGTGCAGAGATAGGAAAGATATTTTATCTCAGAATAATCCTTGTTTCCAGAGATTTCTACAGCACTCTTTTCCCCTCAGTGAAGGAAGTGATTTAAATGCATATTCTTGCTCAAATTTACCTGTGTATTGGGTTGGCCAAAATGTTTGTTCAGGGTTTTCCAGAACATCATATGGAAAAATCCAAACAAGCTTTTCAGTCAACCCAATAGATATAGAAAACTTAGTCTCCAAAAGACTTGAGTTTGAATCCTGCCTCAGTTACTTACTAGCTTTGTAACCTGGAGCAATTTATTTAATTTCCCTAAGCATCAGATTCTACATCTCTGAAATGGAAATGATGATAACACTATANATCCAAACAAGCTTTTCAGTCAACCCAATAGATATAGAAAACTTAGTCTCCAAAAGACTTGAGTTTGAATCCTGCCTCAGTTACTTACTAGCTTTGTAACCTGGAGCAATTTATTTAATTTCCCTAAGCATCAGATTCTACATCTCTGAAATGGAAATGATGATAACACTATAAGGTTGCTGAAAGTTGAATGCAGTCATAGTCATCATTATTTTATGGGATTGGTGGAGGGCTGGCAGGAGATGGACAAAACTGGTACAATAAGCTTAACTCCTTACAGGTAATAGAGATTATAGCAGCAATGCATTCTAAGTGACTCTGTGTTTCTTAAGAGACATGATTTCCATTGCTTAATTCTTTGCAGAATAATGGGACCACTGAGCATCAGGTGGAATCTTTCATAAGGAAAAAACTGGAGTCGCTGTTAAAAGAATCTCAAATTCGAGACAAGGAAGATCCTGATAGTTTCACAGTGAGGGCACTCCTGAAGGCCACGCATGAAGGCTTAAATGCACACCTGAAGCAGGTATACAATTCCCTCTTGTGCTTGTCCCCGACAGGAAAAAGAAAGCACCTCATGCTTTGTTTCTGATCATCTGTCTCTTTTTGGAATGCTTCTCCAGTTTCTTCCATTTCTGCCCTTATATTGCTGGAAAAATGAAAGTCTCCTCCTGCAAAATGATGTTAGAAATAGTGAATAATAGATTAAAGGGCATGGGTGGGGGTGGAGATGCTTCACTGGGGTCCTTGGGACAAAGCCCCATGTCCTTGAAGTCACCCCCTGGTAAGTGCTCAGGTGAGGTTGAGGGCTCGTTCAGGTGGCCTCCATGCCCTGTTGATCACACCTCCTAAATGTATGTCTGTCCACCTCTCTTCTCTGTGACATGTCCTCATTCAGGCCAATGTCAACTCTCACTTAGACTTCTCTTGCCCTCTTTCAATCTAACCTCCTCTCTGAAATCAGCAAGAGATTTTAAAAATGCAAATCTGATCATGTCACTCCACTGTTCAGAATTTTTCAGTGGCTTCCTGTTATGCTTGAAATAAATGACAGACTCTTTAACTGGGCTTTCAGGGACCCACATAATTGCATTCTCACCTACCTCTCTAGTCTCATATCTCACCGTTTGCCCTGTTACACCACCACCCACAATTGTCACACCAGCCACAGTCATCTAACTGCCTTGGTCTTCCTCACTTTCCATTTTCTCTACTTGAAACACTGCATTCCCACATCTACTCTAGCTAACTTCTACTTAGGCTTTTAAATTCCAGCATCTATGTGGTCTTCTGAATGAGTCTTGCCTTGACCCCTAGATTATGTTAGTTATCCCTTTTATATTGATGATAGTCTGTTGTATCTTCTTTCTAAAGAAGTTTATCTGCAATTACTTGTTCAATATCTTCTCAACTAGACTATAAGATCTCATGAAGCCAGGAACCATGTCAGTCTTGATAACCATTATTTTTCTGGCTTGTCTAGTGCCTGGGACTTGTTATGACCGTCATGCATAGTTGTTGAATGAATGAATGGTTTAGGCTCTGGGTGAGATTTTTATTCTGCCTTCTGATAAAGTACAAATGGGNTATCTTCTCAACTAGACTATAAGATCTCATGAAGCCAGGAACCATGTCAGTCTTGATAACCATTATTTTTCTGGCTTGTCTAGTGCCTGGGACTTGTTATGACCGTCATGCATAGTTGTTGAATGAATGAATGGTTTAGGCTCTGGGTGAGATTTTTATTAAGCCTTCTGATAAAGTACAAATGGGCAAGGGAGAGAGATGGTGGGTTTTTTGATGTTATCATGGCAGGACATTGAGGGCGTTTATTCTGGCTCAAAGGAGATCCATGTGGTCTCCAGCTTAGCTGATAGCAGGCTCCCCTGCTACTGCTGTCTGTCCTCCAGGGCTCAGCATGTCCCAGCAGAGGGAAGATCATTACCCGTGGGTCTGAGTGACCACTCAGCATTGGTGGTTACTTTCTTGTCGCTACAGAAGTCCAGCCATTCAAACACCTTGCTGATTCTCAGGTCTGCTTTGCTTCCAAACATAGAAAACCTCATTCAAAGTGGCTTAAATAATGAAGAACGATGTTGGGTTAGTAAGTGGCAAGTTCATTTGCAGAATGGCCTTCAAGGTGGGCTCAATTCAGAGGCTAAGCAGGGCCATCAAAGATATGTCTTTCTGTTCTAGCTACCATGTAATTAGCATCATCCCCTGTCTAGTTTCCTCTCTCCTGGTGGTTGCAGGGTGACTGCCAGCAGGCCCCTGAACTACATGTTTCTTGGTCCAAGCCCAGAGAGAGTGAGACAGTGAATGTGCCTCATCCAACAAACCAGAATTTGTACTGACTTCTGGATGGGCAGCTTAGCTCATGTGACGACCCCTGAGCTGATCCCTGTGACCTTGTGTATGTGTTCTCCTTGGAACAGTAAATCAGCATGGGCATAGGATAATAACATTGGCTTGCTGATGCCAATGATCACTTATCCCTGGAACTGGCATTTCTGAAACTCCACGCTGGATGGGCAGAATTGTTGGGGGACAAATAGAATGTCAGTTACAGCATCACTGCCCTACAGTTTATCATACTGTTTTGCATTTTCTTAAACATTTCTGTAAATAGCTGTAAGCCTCACCCCTTCCTCCCTGGCCTCCAGCCTCTACTTTCAACCACACAAATGTCTGTCAAATCACACGGGGTTTGCCCAGCTTGATTTTTCTGCTTCTTGTTCCTGGTGAACACTCTTTGGCTAATCTGGACCAATCACTTCCCCTTATGCTTTTGGAGAACTCTTTGCTCCATCCTAGATCATCCCAACTTTAAAGGCAATAGATCTTAGAGATTTTTGAAGA
>SJYA01000116.1:235504-284340 GCA_006410615.1 Neotragus moschatus
ACACATACACACACCCGTGGCTTTATTGAAAGCCTAAAATGAAATTGGAAGCATAGAGGTCCTGTAGGAATGAATCTCTTAGTGTTAAATTAAATTTTATATTTGAGCCTCACTTCCACAGAATGTCCATATATAAGATAGTAGCTAATTAGTAAGGGCAAAGGAGATGTGTGTGGTCCTTACCCTTAGGGTACAGAAAATTCAATATGTGTAAATAGTTACACTAAAGGATATAAGAGAATAGAATCACTTTCCAGGAGACCTCTGCTGTGAATGTTCTCAAATATAAGTTTAACAAAGGCTCAACTTTGAATCATCTTCCAACACAGGGATCAAACCCACATCTCTTATGTCTCCTGTTTTGGCAGATTCTTTACTGCTAGTGCCACTTAGGAAGCCCGATAGCCAGGGAAGCTATCACATAAAGTCATGTTCCATGCTTCACTTAAATCAATTAGAAATTTGCCCGTAATAGCTACTAAGGCCCAAGCAGCTATGATTGTAGCCTTTTGGGACTTCAATAAACTAACTCAACTTTTAGATAAGGATTAAAAAAGGCAACTGTATGTAGAAATTCTCTGTAATATGGAGTGTCTTGGGGGCTTTACTTGTCATTTCTAGGCATGGCTTCCCTCACGTTCATTTATAATCGTTTGCTTTCACAAAGCCAGACTTTTCACCTATGGCTACAGAATTTCCTAATTACATGGTAAAGGAGGAACATGGACTCTTTCTTTCCATTGATTTTTATTCCTGTTTATGGGATGTCTTCCTTCTCAAATGAGTTATTGACACATTTTGACCTTAATTCTTTTGTTGAATGTTTATAAATATCATTATGATAAGAATTTTTGTCTGATTTGTTTACTATTTTATCTCCATTAGGTGCTCAGTAAATATTAACAGAATGAATAAATCTATATCATCACTATCTAATTCCAGAACATTTTCACCACACCAAAAAGAAACTCTACTATTAGCAGAGATTTCCCATCCCTCCCTCCCCCAGCCCCTGATACCAACTAATCTACTTATTTTGGGCTTCACCCTGCGGCATGTGGGGATCTTAGTTCTGAGACCAGGGATCAAACTTGTGCCTCCTGTGTTGGGAGTGTAGAGTCTTAACCACTGGACCACCAAGAAAGTTCCCCAACTAATCTGCTTTTTGTCTCTATAAATTTCCCTTTTCTGGACATTACCTATAAATGGAATCCTACCATATTTGGCCCATTTTTGTCTGACTTCTTTCACTTAGTATAATATTTCCAAGATTCATCCATGTTGTAGAATATATCAGTACTTCATCATTTTTATTGTTGAATAATATTCCATTGTATGAATATATTGCACTTTATTTGTTCATTAGCTGAAGGATATTTAGGTTGTTTTTACATTCTGGCTATTATAGATAATACTGCTATGAACATTCATTTCTAAGTTTTTCTGTAAATATAGGTTTTAATTTCTCTTGTGTATATAGTTAAAAGTGGAATTGCTGAGTCACATGGTAACTGTTTCATTTTTTGAACTGCCAAACTATATTGGCAAAGCAATTGAGCCATTTAAAATTCTCTAGTAGTGTGTGAACATTCCAATTTCTTCTCATCCTTGCCAACACAAATTATTACCCACCCTTTTGGTTATAGCCAACCTAGCAGACATGAAGTGGTATCTCATTTTAGTTTGGTTTGCATCTCCTCAATGACTAGTGAGCTTCCTGTTATGTTCTTATTGGCCATTTGTGTATATTTGGTGAGGACTGAAGTTTTTAATGATTATATGTTTTCTGGGAGGAGAAAAATGCATCTGTAAAGGGAATTTTACCAAGGCAAAGAGCAAGTGGTAGAATTTGTAAAGTTGTGGAGGAAAAGAAATCCTAGGAGTGGTTTATAGGGTATATACTGTATAGATATATAGAGAGAGTAAGTGATGTTTGTCTTAAAAAAGTTGAATATATTAATAGAAAAGGCATAAAGAAGAAAATCAAAATCACTATAAATATACCTCTAGAAGATAATGACTATGGAAAGTTTGGTGTGTTTCTTGTTAGATATATTATGTTCAGTCACTAATTCATGTCTGACTATTTGTGACCCCATGGACTACCATACACCAGGCTTTCCTGTCCTTCACTATCTCCTGGAGTTTGCTCAAACTCATGTCCATTGAGTTGGTGATGCCAACCATTTCATCCTCTGTTGCCTGCTTCTCCACCTGCCATCAATCTCTCCCAGCATCAGGGTCTTTTCCAATGAGTCAGCTTTTTGCAGCAGGTGGCCAGAGTATTGGGGCTTCAGCTTCAGCATCAGTCCTTCCAATCTGTATTCATGGTTCATTTCCTTTAAGATTGACTGGTTTGATCTTGCAGTCCAAGGGACTCTTAGATGTATAATATGCTTTTTAGTCTAGCCAGGTTCTCCTTCTGCCAAAGGAGGGTGGTTCCCTGGTAAACTCTGGTATTACTCCATAGTTGGGTATTGGTAGGAATTCAGCCCTTCACAACAGAACTCTTAAATTCAGGAGAACAGACTGTGGATAAAATCTGGCTGAACAGTGAATAAAGCCACATGAATAGAGTGTTGTGGTGGAGACAGTGCTGAACTAAAAATCACATTTAGGTTCTAATCCTGGCTCCATCAGAGCAGGTAGAGAAGGTGGAGTAACCAAAAGCCCAAACTTCTTCTAGCTCTAAAACATCATGAGTCCTGGGTATGTTTTACAGGTTGGGCCGCCGAAGGAAAACCATGAAGCTGTGTCGAGAGCTCTCTGATTTGGTTGTGTACACAAACTCAGTGGCAGCCCAGGACATTGTGGATGATGGTAAGGCCTGAGTGTTTTCACTTCTGGATAAACACTCCTGACCTTTCTCTGTCAGTTGTTAATTAAACTTCTTTAATCAAATCATCAGCAAACATTTCTGGAACTGCATAGAATCCAAGTTGAGCGTCAGGAAACTGATTGCTGGGACAATGCTTAGCTCACAGGAAGCGCTCTGTTGATCACTTTGTTTGCCTAACTGGCTAGAGGTCAGAGATATTTCCTGCAGGGCAGAGGAGGCCATTATTATTAAAAAGGCAGATGGATCAGAGCAAGGTCTTCCCTGTGTTTAAACTATGGTCACTTGACCTAGTTTGATGGTCAGATCACAGATGGCCGTTCCAAGTGTGAATGACTAGAAGAAAGAGGAAATTAATTGGCGAAAATAACATCCTGAAACGCCCCATATTTTCTCATTGAGAGTTTTGACCTTGATGAAAATAATTTAACCCACAGATTGCAATTTTAACAAAAAGAGCAGAAATTTGAAAAGCATTGGTGCTTTCACAGTTTTTTACCCATCAGTTGCCATCTGTGGAACTGGGAAATCATAGTCACAACTCTTCTTACCCTGACTTCCTGCTGGCTGCACTTTCTCCTTAGCCTCTTCTCTTCTCACTTGTATTTTGTCCAGTTATTGAGTGCTTATGAAAATAAACTATGATCATGTGGGTTTTCAGTATAATTGTCGTTTCAGTGGAAGTGAAAATTACATCAGAGTCTCCCATTCTCATGTCTCAGTGATGCTAAAACAGCATTGTGCTGAGTCTTGTGTCTTTACAAATTCCAGGATTTTTCCTCAGATCCTTTCTTTTTTCTTCCCCTGTTCTACAAGTGTATATTTTTTTATCTGAAGATTTTCTTCCCTTTGGTGTTGAATCCTCCTTCAGATGATGACAATTATTAAGAAAAATTGAACTTCGTGTGTGAGAATATGAGAACCTGTAGACTTCTGATAAAGTGAACCTTTTTTTCCAGGTTCTTTTCCATTACAAGTTATAAGATGTTGAATTTAGTCCCTTGTGCCACACAGTAGGAACTTGTTGTTTATTTTATGTATTTTGTTCTTGTTTTTGTTCAGTTTCTTAGTCACGTCTGACTCTGTGACTCCATGGACTGCAGCACACCAGTCTTCCTTGTCCTTCACCATCTTCTGGAACTTGCTTAAACTCATGTCCATCGAGTTGGTGATGCCATCCAACCATCTCATCCTCTGTCATCCCCTTCTCCTCCTGCCTTCAGTGTTTCCCAGCATCAGGGTCTTTTCTAATGAGTCAGCTCTTGCATCAGGTGGCCAAAGTATTGAACCTTCAGCATCAGTCCTTCCAATGAATATTCAGAACTGATTTCTTTTAGAATTGACTGGTTTGATCTCCTTGCAGTCTAAGGGACTCTCAAGAGTCTTCTCCAGCACCACAGTTCAAAAGCATCAATTCTTTGGTATTCAGCCTTCTTTATGGTCCAACTCTCACATCCATACATGACTACTAGAAAAACCATAGCTTTGACTATATGGATCTTTGTTGGCAAAGTAATGTTTCTACTTTTTAATATGCTGTGTAGGTTTGTCATAGCTTTTCTTCCAAGATACTTCCCTAGTGGCTCAGACAGTAAGGAATCTGCCTGCAATGCAGGAGACCTGGGTTTGATCCCTGGATTGGGAAGATCCCCTGGAGGAGGGCATGGCAACCCACTCCAGTATTCTTGCCTGAAAAATTCCATGGACAGAAGAGCCTAGCGGGCTACAGTACATGAGGGTCACAAAGAATCAGACTTGACTGAGTGACTAACACTTTCACTTTCTTCCAAGGAACAAGCGTCTTTTAATTTCATAGTTGCAGTCACCATCTGCAGCGATTTTGGAGCCCAAGAAAATAAATTCTGTCACTGTTTCCATTAATAGTTGTATGTATTAATCCCAAACTCCTAATTTATCCCTCCTCTTTCCTCTTTGTAACCGTAGGTTTGTTTTCTGTGTTTGTGAGTCTATTTCTATTGTGTAAATGGGTTCATTTGTGTCATACTTCAGATCCCACATGCAAATCATATCATGTAGTATTTGTCTTTGTCTCGCTTACTTTACTTAGTATGGTAATCTTTAGGTTCATCCCTATTGCTGCAAATGGCATTATTTTGTTCTCTTTTATGGCTGAGTTTTCTGTTCTCTGTGTGCGTGTATGGATGTATGTATGTATACACACACACACACACACACACCCCTCACATCTTCTTTATCCACTCATCTGTGGATGGACATTTAAGTTGCTCCCGTGTCTTAGCTATTATAAATAGTGCTGCTATGAATATCAAGATGCATGTGTCTTTGTGAATTAGAGTTTTTGTGTTATCTGGATATATGCCTAGCAGTGGGATTGCTAGATCATATGGTAGTTCTCTTTTTAGTTTTTTAAGGAACCTCCACACTTTTTAATATAGTGGCTGCTACAATTTGCATTCCCAGCAATAGTGTAGAAGGTTCCATTTTCTCCACACTGTCTCCAGCATTTATTATTTGTAGACTTTTTGATGATGACCATTCTGACCAGTATGAGGTGGTACCTGAATGTCATATTATTATAATAACGGCCAGGTGGTGGTGGTGGTGGTGGTGGTGGTGTAGTCGCTCAGTCGTGTCTGACTCTTTGTGACTCCGTGGACTGTAGCCCACTAGGCTCTTCTGTCCATGGGATTCTCCTGACAAGAATACTGGAGTGGGTTGCCATTCCCTTCTCCAGGGGATCTTCCCCACCCAGGAATCAAACCCAGGTCTCCTGCATGGCAGGCAGACTTTTTACTGACTGAGCTGCAAGGGAAGCCAATATCTACCTGCAGCTAGAAAATAAACTTGGGAAGTATGTTAATGGAGTTAGAGATATATTTGGTTCATAGAAATATAATTTCTACTGCATGCCTCAGGAAATCATAATCCCATTAGCTTAATGGAAAATAATATTGAGGATTGTTTAGTTCTTGAACATCACCTATTTTTGTCTCGTGTGTGTGTATCTACACCACAAAATAAGTAATAGATAATAAATACATGGCTTATCCTAATGCAAAACAACTCAGCTCTATTAATATACTAATTGACACGTGCCTAACTAGCAAGGTCATCTTACTGATGATGTGGTGTGCCTAATTTATGTAGAGAGAGGAAGAAGTGGTACTAATTTTATTGCTGTTAAATCTAAAGGTGGTTTGTCAAAAAGACTATATTTTATTTTATTATGTTCAAAGTATTCTTCATCAACATCTACAAGTATGATCATTTTTAGTATGCTTGAGATATGTAACGTCTGCTAAAAAGTGATGTCAATAAGATATATATGATAAGGAGTCTGTATGCAGGAAATCATCAAATTAAACACTGTAATTCTCTAATTTCTTTGCCTCTCACTTGTATTTATGACTGTTTCAAGTTCCATCTCTAGAATGTAGTTAGTTGCTAGTCAGTTTGGCCAGTATTTAACATCTAAGACTGTACAACCCTGAGGACCACAGGGGCCCTGGGAGACTGTGCACAAATTAATTTGTATAGTCTGGATATAGTTCAGGTCCAGTAAAATAGTAATTCAACTCTGGTTCATGGGCCATGTCCTTCAGTCTGGGTTCAGTGTACACACTGGAATGAAAATGAGACTCTGGTTAAGTTTAGGTCTTTATCTAGGCTGGTCTCTTCCAACAGGTCCAGATGAGATTGGGTGGTCATTTTGGNTTCTTTTCACAGCTATTTGTAAGCCCTCCTCAGACAGCTATTTTGCTTTTTTGCATTTCTTTTTCTTGGTGATGGTCTTGATCTCTGTTTCCTAATGGAGTAGCCATCATGGTCAACAAAAGAGTCTGAAATGCAGTACTTGAATGGTCATATTTATTAGATGCCCCCAAATCCAAGACCTCCAGTGGTGCAGTTTTACCATATGGTTCTATTCTAAGGAAAAACTTCTGTTTGCAAAGAATTAATTCAAAATGTGTAAATTTTAGTTTTCTTATTTAGTAAACCAAAAATATGTCTATCCACCTGTCTCAAAGTGTTTTTCCATCAGACCTCTATCTTATATTCCTTAACACTCCCCTTCTAAAACTGTATTCTTCTTACTCTCCAAACTCCTAAAACAGTATTTTCCAGACTTAGTGACTCCCTCCTTTCTTGGTCCTTTAGGATTGTATTCCTTCATTGCTCCTTATCCAGTACTGGAATGACAAAAGAGAGCTTACAGATGGCCAACAAAGGAGGATTCCTCCCCCAGAGGACAGGGATGTGGGGGAGGGAAAGGTTTTTTTGGCTGTGCTATCCAGCATGTGGGATCTTAGTTCCCTCCAGTGGAACCACTGGACCACAAGGGAATTCCCTCATATTTTTCACCTTTTTAAATACTTTAAACTTTGCTTCATAGTACTCAATTGATTTAACTATGTTAAATTGCACAAGTCAAGTGTGGATAACTTGATTAATTATTATGTACCCAGATCAAGATAGAACATATCTAGCACCCCCAGAAGACTTCCATACACCTTCCCAGTCAGTAGCTACTCCTAAGCCTCTGCTCCTTCCATCAAACACCAGCCCAATCACAATAGATTGATTTAGTCTGTGCTTAAACATTATGTAAATAGACTCTGACATATATGTAAATAGGCTCTTATATATACATCTGTTCAGTTCAGTCGCAGAGTCAGAGTCGTGTCGGACTCTTTGCAGCCCCATGAACCGCAGCACGCCAGGCCTCCCTATCTATCACCAAATATCCGAGTCTACCCAAACTCATGTCCATTGAGTCGGTGAGGCCATCCAATCATCTCATCCTCTGTCATCCCCTTCTCCTCCTGCCCTCAGTCTTTGCCAACATCAAGATCTTTTCAAATGAGTCAGCTCTTTGCATGAGGTGGCCAAAGTACTGGAGTTTCAGCTTCAACATCAGTCCTTCCAGTGAACACTCAGGACTAATCTACTTTAGGATGGACTGGTTGGATCACCTTGCAGTCCAAGGGACTCTCAAGAGTCTTCTCCAATGCCACAGTTCAAAGCATCAATTCTTTGGCGTTCAGCTTTCTTTATAGTCCAACTCTCACATCCATACCTGACTACTGGAAAAACCATAGCCTTGACTAGACAGACCTTTGTTGACAAAGTAGTGTCTCTGCTTTTGAATATGCTGTCTAGTTTGGTCATAACTTTTCTTCCAAGGAGTAAGCGTCTTTAAATTTCATGGCTGCAGTCACCATCTGCAGTGATTTTGGAGCACAAAAAAATAAAGTCAGCCACTGTTTCCACTGTTTCCCCATCTATTTCCCATGAAGTGATGGGACCAGATGCCATGATCTTATTTTTCTGAATGTTGAGCTTTAGGCCAACTTTTTCACTCTCCACTTTCATTTTCATCAAGAGGCTCTTTAGTTCTTTTTCACTTATATATGTAAATATATATATATATATATATATATATACCCTTTTATGACTTGTTCCACATTTTGGTTATGTAGAGAACTTTGTTGTCTTTTCATAGTTGTGTAATTTTATTAAATGAATATTCCGCCATTTATCCATCCAACTCATTATGGACTTTTAGTTTGTTTCCAGTGTGTGGCTATTATGAATTCACCTGCTCTGAGCATTTTTGCATAGACAGAAGCTCTCATTTCTGTTGAGTACATAACCTCAACGAGAGTTATAGATTCATTGGATAAAGTTTGTGTAGCATTAGTAGATATTGGTAAATAACAATGTAATCTTTTTTCTTTCATGCCTCATATCTGACTCTGTTGCACCTGATACAATTTCTCTTTCTTAGTAAGGACCTAAGTGGATTGCTGTTGATGTATGACATTTTGGCTAATATCTTCAATTAACATATGTGTAGAAATGTATCAGTGGTAATAACTAACGCTTTTAATCTTTTTCTAGATCATCGATCCTTTTGTTGAAGTTGAAATTATTGGATTGCCGGTAGATTGTTCTAAAGATCAAACACGTGTGGTAGATGACAATGGTAAGATCTCTGTTCACTTTTCATAAAGATGCTTTAGAGATAGAATTTGCACCGAAAAGGAAAAACGTGTCTTGTGGGGTTCCCTGGTGGCTCAGATGATAAAGAATCTCCCTGCAATGCCGGAGACCTGGGTTCAATCCCTGCATTGGGAAGATCGCCTGGAGAAGGGGTAGGAAGAGAAAGTCTAGAGGTTCATTGGAAAGACTGATGCTGAAGCTGAAACTCCAATACTTTGGCCACCTCATGCGAAGAGTTGACTCGGAAAAGACCCTGATGCTGGGAGGGATTGGGGGCAGGAAGAGAAGGGGACGACCAAGGATGAGATGGCTGGATGGCATCACTGACTCGATGGACATGAGTTTGAGTGAACTCCGGGAGTTGGTGATGGACAGGGAGGCCTGGCGTGCTGCGGTTCATGGGGTGGCAAAGAGTCGGACACGACTGAGTGACTGAACTGAGACAGGCTTTCAGAGGAGTTTAAAGAAAGGGATTTGAGGGTTCAAGAGTAGCAGAAACTTGTTACTTAGGAAATAACATGCTTAAAGTAAGTAAGGTTCCCATTCTACATTTTCCTACCAGTGCTCAATGAATATTTTTAGTCTCAGAAGTAATTGAGATATCATCACTAAATCAACAAAAAGTATGTTTTCTCTTGTTCAGGAGGGACATCTCATGATTTTCAGTCCATAGTTATTTCATTTAGGCATTAGGGTTAAGTGGCTGATGCCTCCTTAATACATATGTTTAATAGTACTAATTTTCAGTTTTAGAAAAGAAAAACAAACTTATAGAGTACTTGAATTTTTATCTATTTGATTAATTTATCTGAGAGAATTTTACCAGGAAATAAATGTTTTTGGCTTATAGAATTTGAGTTAAATTATATGCTTTTCCTATTTATTTTCAGTACCTATGAAAATATATCACATTTCCTGTATTAAGGTCTTGCTTCATGAGATGCCACTGGGAATCAACAGTGCCTCATCTCACTTGGCTCTGTCACTAGTTGTATGACGTTAGGCACATTATTTTCTCTGAATATCTGTTTTCTCAACTATACCATGAGCATTATATTTCCTGTGTTAAAAAATGAGCATGGATTACTTGTATATTTTTTTAAGAGTTACATATTTTTGAGAGTCAGTAATATATATTTTTTCATTAACTAGGGAAAGAACCTCTGCCCTACCACCCTTAGAGGACTGCCATAAAAATTAAATAGGCCAGTATATGTACAGTGGGTCTTCCTTGGTGGCTTAGTGGTAAAGAATCCAGCTGCAATGCAGGAGACACGGGTTCAATCCCTGAGTTGGGAAGATCCCCTGGAGCAGGAGTGGGCAACTACTCCAGTATTCTTGCCTGGGAAATCCCATGGAAAGAGGAGCCTGTGGGCTACAGTCTACAGGGTCACGAAAGAGTTGGACACAACTGAAAAATGAAACAGTGACAACAACATTTGTACAATAACACTGAAACCTTACAGAATGCTTGCTGGTGATGATAACAGCAAACGTTTTGGTGGGTGAGCAGCATTGCTTTATTGGGGTGGGGTTGGGGTGGGAAAGAGGAATCATTCTTTACTGTTTTTGGTAACACATTATTCCTAGCTCACTACTATAGATACTTTTGGAGCTTACTGAAACATTTTAAATATTGTCTAGAAGAGCCTTCTCTACAATGCAGTTTTGCTTCAAGGATGATTAGAATTGATGCAATAATTTACAGGCAATTTTCTTACCAATTATTTTCTAGCAATGGGGGTAAGTTCCAAGGCTTTATTTCAGTAAGGCTTCCCGGGGTGGCTCTGTTGTCTTCACCAGTTTAATAACCATTGCAAGCAATTTTCACTGTCTGCTTTGCAGACGTTGCTGCTAAATCATTTTTGGCCAACCCCTTTTGCTTTTTCAATTTGTCTTTTCCTATTTCTCTCAGGATTTAACCCTGTATGGGAAGAAACCCTGACATTTACAGTACACATGCCAGAAATAGCTTTGGTCCGGTTCCTTGTGTGGGATCATGATCCAATTGGACGAGACTTTGTTGGGCAAAGAACTGTGACCTTCAGCAGCTTGGTGCCTGGTAATTCTGGCTGAACTTTTCTCTCTAGACCATTCCTTGTTCTTTGGAAGATGTGATATGCAATATACATGATACATGGCATATATGATAGATAAAGTATGTGTTATATGATAATGTGAGTGTTAATATAACTATTTTAAAGTCAGGTATTGAATTCTATTTCACCCATGGAGAAGCCAAACATGAGTTCAACTAAAAGGTAACTACTTCTCCTCTTTTATCAGGCTACCGGCATGTCTACTTGGAAGGACTGACAGAAGCATCTATATTTGTCCACATAACAATCAATGAAATCTATGGAAAGGTGAGAATGATCATAGGACTTAAAGTCACATGCAACAATAATATGGTCCCTAACAAAGTTTTTAATTCATGGCGTAAAAGGAACGTAAACCTCGACAAAACTTTTTGACAGGAAACTCTAGGAAGGCCAGCCCACGCCATGCTCCATGTGCTCTCCTGCCCTGAGGTCCTCATTCATGTGCTCCCTTCCTCTGTTTAGGGGTGTGTACATGTCCCCTCCACCCAGTGGCCCTTGCTGGGCTTAACAGAACTGAGAAAACTATTACTCTCTCAGGCAATCATTTGTTTGACTAAAACAGTAAAGCTGGAGTTACATGTTTGAATTTTATTATAATCCTTAAAAAAGACTCAGCTGGCTGCAGTTGGAAATGTAGTCTCAGATGTTTGAATTACCTGTACTAACTGGGCTGTGATCCCAGCCAGTTCTAGGCAGGATGCATTCATTCAAGTGTCATGTATTTAACTGGAAGCCTAAATATCATGAATGAATTAAAAGCCACCCACTGAACTTAAAAAGAAGAGAGTGTACCAGTGTCTTCTGGCTCTCTCCCAATGACAGTTTCTTCACTGCAGAGCTCACTTGAGGTTTACATATCAATAGGCTCTCGTCTGGTAATGCCAAGTAACTGGGGATTCAGTGACCAGAACAATTTTCAGGACTAGATGTGATTTGGAGGAGCTTGGGCCCAGGAGTGTCCAGTGCTCTTTATCAGAAGGTCAGCATAGTCTGGGGCTCCTCCTCCAGAGGTTTATACATTCTCTGTGCTTCTGCTTCCTTATCTGTACCTACTTCATAAACAAATACTTTATCTTTAAGAAGCTGCCTGGCACATAGTAAATGCTCAGAAATGTCAGCTAATATTAATATTAAAAAGACTATAATCTGACTGGTAGGGAGTGGACCAATTTGCCCTGGAAATAGGAAGTATGTGTTTATTCTCACATCCATCAGTTGGGAGGGGTGAGGATCCTAATTTCTAGGAGTGGTAAAGTTTTATGTCTTCTTGTGTTCAGCCCTAGATTGTGCTGCTTGCTGAGATCTCTCCTCTGGCCTAAACATACACAAATGTAAATTATCCAAAAGTGATTCTTGAATTTCTTAGGAATCCCAGGTGACCTAAGTAGCATCTCTAGCATTTCACATGCTTGAAAGAAATAATAAAATTCAGAATTTGTTTAAAACTCGAGCCAGAAATAACAGGAAAGAGAATGTGTTCTGTAGGGCTTGTGTTCTCTCTCCTAAGTAAATGTCCATGTATAGTGTAAGTCATTTATTACCTTCAAGGTGTGTTTGGGTTGAGATGCAGAAACCACAATGTGGTGGTAGTGAACTGAGCAATGAATGACACCTGCAACTAAAAATTCAAAGTGGGAGAAAGGGTTTACAGAGCATATGCGTTGTGTCATCTTCTGGTTTTACTTGTGCAACCTTCTTGAATGAGGCCCAATTGTGTTTTGTTGTGCTTTTTTTCCCCCCTTGCAGTGGAGCCCTTTAATACTCAACCCCAGTTACACTATATTGCACTTTCTAGGAGCTACAAAGGTAGTTTCTCAGCATGGTGTTTGGTTCTGGCTGGCGCGTTGCTATCAGTGGTCATGGCAGCATGCTCCCGCACATTGCTCCATCGTCCTGCTTACCACTTTGAAACTTGCATCTGTTGCTTTAAGGTGGCTCAAGTTCATAACAGTCTGTTCACTGTGGAAACTCTTCCTACCACCTTGTCCTACCTTCTTTGGGCAGGAAACTCCTGGGCAAGCTTCACTGTGAGAATGGGAGGCTGCCTTCCTCCCAAAGTCAAGTTGATGAGACATGCATGGCGTAGCGCAAGCGTGCTGTGTGCTGCCGTCTCCTTGGTTTGACTATTCTTCAGTGGCTGTGAGATTTTGTTTTCTACCCATTTTTCATGCAGCTGTCACTTGGGAGGCAAGCGGTTGACACAGTGGTATTTGCTTAACTTCTGCTTGGTCCTTTTGTGTCTTCAGAACAGACAGCTCCAAGGTTTGAAGGGGCTGTTCAATAAGAATCCCAGACACAATTCTTCAGAAAACACTTGCCATTACATTCGGAAGCGATCGATTGGAGATAAGATTCTGCGACGCACAGCCAGCGCTCCGGCCAAAGGCAGAAAAAAGAGCAAAACGGGCTTCCAAGAAATGGTAGAGATGAAGGATTCTGTTTCGGAGGCTGCAAGAGATCAAGATGGGGTCCTGAGAAGGACCACGCGCAGTCTGCAAGCGCGCCCTGTCTCTATGCCGGTTGACAGAAGTCTGCTTGGGGCTCTGTCGCTGCCTGTATCTGAAACTGCAAAAGACACTGAAGGAAAGGAAAACTCTCAGGGTAAGATGCTTTAGGTTTCTCTGAGACTACTCCATTTTAAGACACATTTTGGTGTCCCTAATTACCACGATCACATGGTTGGCATTTTGTAGTCAAAGTAAAATATTCTGAAAAATAGGTAATTACATTACAGTGTTACCTTTTAGACCAGATTTTAAACTTTGGCAAGAGGGTGCTGGAAGAGCAATTTCCTAGTCACCTACAGCCTCAAAATAACATTGGCATCTGAAGCTGATAGTGAGGGGCCAGAGGTGATGGTGGAGAGCGTATGGGTCTATGAGGTACAACAGAGGCCGGTGAAACTGACAAAATAGGAGCAGAGAGCATGGTTTTCTTAGTGGGTACCATAGTTACTGAGTTTCTGAGGAGGAATAGAATTATATTGACTTTTCTGAGGTGTAGTTTAGTTGTATTTCTTTCTCACTATGCAACATGTTCCCACAATTGGAAATGTTTATGGAGAAAGAGGAAGCACCAGCTGTTAAAGTAAGCCACTTTCTTCACTTGAGAAATCTGCTTCCTCAAGAGGGGGCTTATTTGATGTTTTCCTGTGGCCTGTTTCCCTCCCCTGGATGTGGGCAGGGAAGGAAGCATGTCTGTAGCTCCTGTCCAGTTATAAACTCCTCAGGCACAGGGACCAGGTGTTACCTGTCTTTTCTCTAATTTGACTGTAATGGTTCACTCATATCAAGAACTCGATAAAGAGTGGTTATCTGTTTTACGCAATACCGAAGAGCTCTGTCCTGTATCAGTGACTTCTACCCCACACTGTTTTAGATAATTCAAGTGCCAAAACTGTATGCATTTGATGTCTCTGCAACATATGTTTTAATTAAATCAGAATCACCTCTGACAGTAGAAGGTGATCCCTGTTTTTTTTTTAGCAAAATTCTTTCATCATGCAGTCTAATTTCAGTGATCTCTTTTCTCATGAATACCACTTTGTATTGATTTTTATTGTCAGATATGATAGGAGGACAAATCAATTTTTCAATGGCTTCTTTGAAGGAGAAAAGGGGAGTTTAATGTTTGAAATGTTGCTAGGAGTCTGAGTGAACTCCGGGAGTTGGTGATGGACAGGGAGGCCTGGCGTGCTGCAATTCATGGGGTCGCAAAGAGTTGGACATGACTGACCGACTGAACTGAACTGAAGAGTAGTATTGGAGAAGAGATGAAATACATGCTTTAAAATTCATTTTAAAATTCCACTTTGGGGGAAGTAAACTATAAATAAATATAAACTCCATTTTGGGAGGGAAATAAAGCAAAAAATTGTAATAATTAATCCTGTTAAAACCACAATTGAGATGCTAATACTATTTAGGTGAGTTAGAAAGCGATAGCTGATATTTCTTTCCTGCATTTAAAAAAACAGGAACTTTATATAAGTTATTCATATTATATAGCATAATATATTTAGTAATATATAAATATAAAACTTGTAAATATAGAGCAATATATAACCATGCAATGATTCAAGTTACCATGTAGAAGAAAAATTAAGTGGAAAAAATTTGGAATACAAAATTGTATACATAATTTTATAAAAGTTGCAGTGTCTATCTGAGTGGTAACATCATGTAATATTTATATTTTTCCTTATAATTTTTGGGTTAATCAAGTTTTTATGATGATTTTTTTAGTTAGGAAAATAATAAGTTAAGCATATTCTTTTTCAGTTTCCATAACTGAAAGCATACAATGCTATTAAAATAATGTGATTAAGAACATTAGCACACCTAATATTGTCTTAACACTATACTAAACAGGATGGGGTACCCTGAATTCATTTAAATTGTGTATTTTTTTAAAGTTTTCCTTCTTGTGCCTCAGATCTTGCTGCCTCTTTTAGGGGACAGAAATATGAAATTTATGAAATATGAAATTTATGTATTTAATCTCCAAAAAATATGATTAATGGGAAATTAGATATTAGCAATGGCATAGAATTGGTGACCAAGTCTTTATTTTTACATTTTAAAGTCAACAGATATTTATATTCTAATGCATTTATTGCGCTTCCAATTTGTTTTAGAAATTAATTGGTCAAATTAAGTCTTTTGCCAAAATGTTTTTCAAAATGATTTGTGGGTTTTTTTGTTTTTTTACTAGCACATGTATGACTTTGAAAGTTTACAGTATCTTGCTTACAGGTACCACAATACTTTGTTTAACAGAGCTGTCTTGTTCTGTTTTTATTGCCATGCTTCTGTGTAGTACAAATCTGAATAGGAAACAACTTAAGGTAATCTTCACTGTAAAAGTATGGTAACTCATTGACATTTTTTTTTATAATGAATATTACATCCTTAGCTGATGTAATAGCTATTCAAAGGGAGGCTCCAGTGAAACTCTATAAATATATTTTACCATTTATCCATCACACAGACACTTTGTTGCAAATCTATGCAATCCATGATTCTGTCACAATGTAACAGATTTACATTTTCCATTTGTCTGTCTGAAGGCAAACATGAGTGTTTGCAGGTCCTACATAAAGTGATATATGTCACTTAAAATATTGTTTGTTTCATTCAGCAGAAGATAAGGATGCCAGAAAAGATGGGAAGGCAAATATAAAAGACCAGCATTTTCCAAACTTCAACAAAAAGTTATCCTCTTCCTCCAGCGCTCTCATCCACAAAGACATGCAAGGGAACTCTGCTGTTTCTACTGCCAGCTTGTCAATCACAGAACAGTTAGTGCCAGGTCCAAAGGGTGGGAGAACCAAATCAAACGTGTTAAGTGATTGCTGGGAACATCAGTGCCTCAGCAGATCCCTCTCTCCAAAGCAGCATTTGGCTTGTGATCCTGCAGTTAGCCCATCATTGGATCTGTGTGGTGTGAAAACCAAGGAAAATGGGAATGCTGGGGGCTTCGTGGTAGGGAAAAGCACGTTGTCAGGAAGCATCCTTTCTCAAAGCAATCTGGAGATTAAGAAGCTGGAAGGTAACTGGGATAAGGGCAGAGCTGCAACATCCTTTTCTTTGTCAGACGTCTCTACACTCTGTTCTGATGCACCCGACTTACATTCCACTGCAATTCTCCAGGAGAGTGAAATCTCCCACCTTATTGACAATGTCACTTTAACAAATGAGAATGAGCCTGGCAGCTCCATCTCAGCACTGATCGGCCAGTTTGATGAGACCAGCGACCAGGCTAACCCTACAGTTGTCTCTCATCTTCAGAGCGCTAGTGTGATGCCAGGCCATCCTCCTGTGCCCACCATGGACTTAAAGATGCCCTTCAAGCCTGGTTTTTCCAATGGAAAACCCAAGTCATCCTTCCTGTGCACATCTCCTGAGCAGATTGCATTCTCTGGACACGAGACCTGTGAATGTTCAACACACACAGCTGGTGGTGAAGCTATCTGCACTTCTGTCTCTAAAACTAAACCAGACAATGACCTTTCTGGGAAGGCCATGACTGAGGCCATAGAAAACAACCTGCCTCGGTCCTCTAGTACTTCTCACTGCTGCTTACCAGAAAGTTCCACCCATGGAAAAGACTGGGAAATCCTGAAGAACCCCAGCCCTGCCACTACCACTGACTTGACACTAGAAGATGTCATAGCTGCTCCTACTCTCAGTTTACATTCTGGGGAGAGCAGTCTTGTAGAAATGGATGGAGACTCAGAAAATCTGTCCCTAACGACCTATGAATATAGGAGAGCAGGCACAAGTCAGCTCACTTCTCCTTTAAAAGTGAAATACAGTCCAGATGCAGTGGAACATTTTCAAAGAGGCTTGAGAAATGGCTACTGTAAAGAGACTCTTCACCCTTCTGTCTCTGAAATATTCAACAGTACTCAAGATGTCAAAAATCAAAATATTTCTCATCTAGCCTATCAGGGTGCTGGCTTTATGCATAACCACTTCTCAAATTCAGATGCAAAAACGAACCAGACCTCCGGGCCCCTGCCTTGTGCTCATGACTTGCATGCCCCTGCCCCGGAGGAGTCCACACACTCTGCTCTGAAGCTGTCCAGTCCGTGCAAATCCAAAAGTCTGGGGGACTTAACATCAGAGGACATCGCCTGTAATTTTGAAAGCAAGTACCAGTGTATTAGTAAGAGCTTCGTTACCACTGGCATCAGAGACAAGAAGGGTATGACTGTAAAAACAAAGTCGGTAGAACCTATGGATGCCCTGACCGAGCAGCTGCGGAAACTTGTGTCCTTTGACCAGGAAGATGGCTGCCAAGTGCTGTACTCCAAGCAAGATGCCAATCAATTCCCCAGGGCCTTGGTCAGAAAGTTGTCATCCAGAAGTCAGAGCAGAGTGCGCAATATTGCCAGTCGTGCCAAGGAGAAGCAGGAAGCCAACAGGCAGAAGAGTGTGAACCCCAGCACTGTGGGAGGAGTGGTTCTTCGAAGCAAGCCGTGTGCGCCGGCGCCCGCAGGGAACCGGCACTCTACCGGCTCCTACATCGCGGGCTACCTGCGGAGTGCCAAGGGCGGCAGCATGGAGGGCCGTGGCATCCCCGAGGGCGCATGCGCAGCCCTGCGCTCTAGCCACGCCGACAGGTTCTGTTCACGTCATTCTGTTTTGCAGACCGAACCCAGCAGTGATGATAAACCAGAAATTTATTTTCTTTTGAGACTGTGAATTACATAAAGCTGCATTTTTGCTGTTAATAAGATGTTCTGTAGAATGTCTGAGTTTTCAGGAAATATGGTCCTTGGCTTTGAGATGATTTTCAGATGTATTTTTAAACTCGTATTACAGCCTCCTTTTGACTCCGTGTGTTCCTTTTGCATTTGTGTATAGACCCGGGTGACATTTCCTGTGTACCTCTGATCTTGCCTCCCTGAGGTGTGAACTCTATTGGTTATGATATATGTGCATGCCCTAGATGTGAAATTTCTCAGCAGTTTGGGTTCTATGTTTCACCAAGACGCTCTTTACTCTGTGCTCTCAGCTCACGGTCACAAACGTAGTCATTTTTACTCTCTGCTAAGAGATTTTTACAAAGGACAAAGGGATAAATTCTTTATTTTAAAGCCATTACCATCTTTCCTAGTTTTCCTTCTTTATTGAGAAGCTCAGATGCATTTTTATAACTCAGTTAAAAGAAGATTAAAAAAGTTACCTACCTTACCTTTCAAGATTTCTCTACCCCACCCAGAAGGAGAGTTCAGAGAAGATGGGTAGCCGCCCTCCCCCACCACCATACCCTCTCATTTTAGAGCCGGGTGTGAGGATCTGAGGAATAAGGCAAACTTCTGTATATAAGGACAAAATTGTTTGTTTTACATAAATTTTGTTACATATTTTTGCTAATGGCTTTGTATGTAACAAGAACACAGTTGCCAAGCTATTTGTTGTATTTTTGAATTTTCTGATTAAATTATAGGCTGAAAATAATGGCTTTCAGGATGAAGGACTTCCAGCAAATGCTAACAATGACAGTAGCACAAATTGAAAACTTCCCAAGGCTTTCAAGAAAAAAAAAAAATTTTCTCATGCTAAAACCCAAGTGAATATAGATAATTAGAAGAAACCTTTTCCCTTCAGGGAGCCAAGTAACTCTATTTTAGTACCAACATACATTATTTTCACTGTGAATCCATTTTTTATTGCATGTTCAGATGTCCCTCTTTGCTTTTTTGTAATGTTAACTGCAATGATGTTCTTCTTGGAATTCATGAAAATATAATTAAAGGAGATTTTTAAACACTTGGTGATTTTTTTTTTTTTTTTTNAGCAAACTTCTGTATATAAGGACAAAATTGTTTGTTTTACATAAATTTTGTTACATATTTTTGCTAATGGCTTTGTATGTAACAAGAACACAGTTGCCAAGCTATTTGTTGTATTTTTGAATTTTCTGATTAAATTATAGGCTGAAAATAATGGCTTTCAGGATGAAGGACTTCCAGCAAATGCTAACAATGACAGTAGCACAAATTGAAAACTTCCCAAGGCTTTCAAGAAAAAAAAAATATTTTCTCATGCTAAAACCCAAGTGAATATAGATAATTAGAAGAAACCTTTTCCCTTCAGGGAGCCAAGTAACTCTATTTTAGTACCAACATACATTATTTTCACTGTGAATCCATTTTTTATTGCATGTTCAGATGTCCCTCTTTGCTTTTTTGTAATGTTAACTGCAATGATGTTCTTCTTGGAATTCATGAAAATATAATTAAAGGAGATTTTTAAACACTTGGTGATTTTTTTTTTTTTTTTCAAATCGAAGTTCATGTGATGACGGTTGAGTCCAGAACCCAGAGCTCTTGGAAATATTTGCCTTTTCATCTCTTTGCAGTAGAAGAGATCACTTCTATGGGGACAGTTTTAAGCGCATTTTATGTCCTTGAGTGTTTTCATTCTGCTTTAAAGACCATATTTGCAAGGTGACTTGAGAAGAAATGGAAATGTAATGAGTTGCTTTCAATTTGGTGATGATGTTGCAAGTTTAAAAATCCTTCCCGAATCCTGCCCATGGCAGGAGTTGGTAAGCCTCAATGCCGGCAAGAGGCTGTTTGACAAATTAGACCACCTGAAGCTTTGCTGCGTAGGGGGAGACTGGAGAGGAAAGCAGTTCTATCCTGCTTTCTCTCAGCCTGCTGCTGCAGAACCTGGATCCTGTGCTTCACCACCTCGAGGGTGGTGATCCCAGCCAGGTGCCCACCCAGCTCCTGCTCACCTTCAGTTCGTGCCACCACCTCTTGGCACTGCAGCTGCTTCTCACTCCTAGACCAGGACTCCATGGAGTCCCTGCTTCTAGAGTCGCATACAGAATCTGAGCCTACCACCATGGCCACTTTGCTCATTATTCCATGGTGAAAGCAGTGAATCTAGCAAGGAGAGAGACTGACCGACACTCAGAAAATAGGTCATCCTGTCTCCCTGGTTATTGAAAGTCTCTTTGTGGCTACGCCTATTCTTTCAGAGTCACTCCTGAGAGACTGTAATTGGCCATGATCACAAACTGTCTTTCACTTGAGTTCAAGATCTTTCTTTGTCCATCAGTTGGTTGTCTGGAATAGGTGTGGCTGAGAGAGTGGCCCTGATGCAACAGAGGCAGGTGATATGGAGATCAAGGCCAACAGTCATATTTTTTGCATCTTCTTCAGTACTTGAGTCAGAGAAGGCAATGGCACCCCACTCCAGTACTCTAGCCTGGAAAATCCCATGGATGGAGAAGCCTGGTAGGCTGCGGTCCATGGGGTTGCTAGAGTCGGACACGACTGAGCGACTTCACTTTCACTTTTCACTTTCATGCACTGGAGAAGGAAATGACAACCCACTCCAGTGTTCTTGCCTGGAGAATCCCAGGGACTGGGGAGCCTGGTGGGCTGCCGTCTATGGGGTCGCACAGAGTCGGACGTGACTGAAGCGACTTAGCAGCAGCAGCAGCAGCACTTGAGTCTTCCTAAGTCTACTGTTTCTTTCATGTAATAGTTCATTTTTGTCCACTCAATCCTTTCCTGGGAGTTTCTGTTAACACTGAGCTCATGATGGGCAGCTCCAGCTGCACAGTTACTTGATGTGCCATTGTTAGGCTCTCCCGCTTTACTTCAGAGGGTATGGCCCTTCCTATTCCAGACCACTGGACCTCTAAAAATTTTACTGATGTCGCAGGCCCCTTGATCATCAAGGACTTGCTGCTTTCCCTCTGACACATTTGTGTTTTAATAGGACATTTAAATTACTTGACCTGTTCTTCTTATTAAGTCCAATTAGTAAAATGTCAATCAGTATAGACGCCTGGCACAATGCACTGAAGAAAAGCAAGATGATGGAGATCAGTATAGGCTAGACCCTGACATACAGCAGAAAATTGATCCAGACCTAGAGCGAGACAGTGAAGACTTACTACTGTCCTTGCAACATGAAGGTGAACTGGTTTTGATCCTCTCTTTCGATGAGAATCAGACATAAAGCATTCAGCAAACCAACAGTCACAAATGAAGCGCCAGAGGTTGAGTTGATTTCCTCCCATAAATTTCCTATCTAGCATAGAAGCTGTAATTGGAATAGTATTTTAAATTTATAGTAGTCCACTGGCACCCACCATGATCAACATGGTTTTGGAGGGAAGACCTGGTAGGTGAAATGAACAGATGTATTATGGGAATCACCATCACTGAATCTTTTAAGTCTTTTGGTACTGATCTCTTTAATTTGTCCTGACAGATATGGCTTCTGATTTTACTATCTTGGCCTGGATGGAAGGTGCATTTTACCTTTTAAAATCATAATATTCCTTAATTCATAGGTCAGGAAACCAAGGGCCAACTTCTAAGTGTATCTATCCCATTAGGCATTCAGAGACTAGAGACAGAGCAACAGAGTGGGTCCTTGGAACTACTGGAACCATTGCAAGATGAACCCCAACACGATTTACAATCTGGTTTCTATAAATCTCCCTTTTAATTGGAAGACCATGGTGGTGGTGTGGGTTCTCTAATATTGTCAGCTGTGATCTCATTCTAACCATCCTCAAGATGTCTAGGACTTCCCTGGTTGTCCAGTGGTTAAGAATCTGCACTTGCATTGCAGCAGGCACTGGTTCAATCTTTAACTGGGGAGCGAAGGTCCTGCATGGTGCAGCAAAAAAGAAAAAAAAAGATTTCTGGGAAATCCCTTTTCTGTAGTGCACAATTACTCTGGCAAGTTTGAGGAAAGGTTGGAGAGAAACTTGCCATGTTCTGGTGGCATTGTGGGAACCCAACATTCCCTTTAATCAGTGGGCTCTGGCTCTGTGAACTAACTTAGATCTAGTAACTGAAGATTGCAGTTTTCCATCAGTGTCTGACAGCAGCATTATGATCATCAGTTTTCAATTCTTTCTGTTTGTATAAATCAAAAGACTAGTCAGCAGTCTTCAAACTTTAGCATACACCCAAATTACCTAGAGGATTCATTCAAACATAGATTGTTGGCCCATATCCCCAGAATTTCTGCATTAGTAGATCTGGAATGGTGCTTGAGAATTTTCATTTCAAAGAAGTTCCTGCTGCTGCTACTGCTACTGCTGCTAAGTCGCTTCAGTCGTGTCCGACTCTGTGCGACCCCATAGACGGAAGCCCACCAGGCTCCCCCCATCCCTGGGATTCTCCAGGCAAGAACACTGGAGTGGGCTGTCATTTCCTTCTCCAAAGAAGTTCCTAGGTGATGCTAAAGCTGCTGATCTTAGGACCACTAAGAGCACTGTAACTAGTACTCTTAGATGGTGGTTTGACTGTGTTACCTTTAGAAAAACCATCATCAGTTAGAGGTAATAATCACTTTGGGCCAAGGCACTTTGCCATTCTGGCCAACTACTTCGTATGGTAATTATANAGAAGTTCCTAGGTGATGCTAAAGCTGCTGATCTTAGGACCACTAAGAGCACTGTAACTAGTACTCTTAGATGGTGGTTTGACTGTGTTACCTTTAGAAAAACCATCATCAGTTAGAGGTAATAATCACTTTGGGCCAAGGCACTTTGCCATTCTGGCCAACTACTTCGTATGGTAATTATATCCCTCCTGGCTTCTGCCTTTCCAGAATCCCATTATCTCCTTTGATATAGAGCCCAGTGCTCTGCCAGGATCTTCCACCACCAATCTGACCGGAAGAAGACAACCAACAGTGAGTTTCTCAGTGATGTTTGCTTTCCCACACAGGTGGCATGTTCCCTCCTAGAGAATACACGCAGGTGGTGGGTTTGCATGTCTTCATTCTAATATTCTCTTTTTCCTGAGCCTTCTGATTCCTTTCTCACTACTCTGCCAAGTAAGTTCCCACAAACTCACCTCAACTTACTGAGCCATTGTGAATCCAGGCTTAACGGAGTCATCTTAGCTATTAGGACTGGTAGACATTAAATTTTACTAGGGCATTATTAAGACTTGCTGGACTTCAAATTCCAACTTATGAATGAGTTGCCCATTTCAACAAATCTCTCATGTTCAGTGGTACGTTCCAGGTCCACTTGAGGGTCCAACACCCTCAAGATCTACCGCCACGGGTGTTTCTCTGGTTCTTGCTTGATGTGTTCATGATATGGTATTACTCCCTGCCTTAAAAGCATCTATGGCTTTCACAAAATGCCTTCAAATGACAGTTACTGGCCAGAACCTATCTAGGATTTCAGTGCCATCATAAGTAGCCAACCACTACAGAAGTACTAAACTTATCATTACCCCCAGTTTATTCAGTTGTTAGAGCTACTTGATATCCCCAATCTTACCCTAAGCCTCCACTCATCCCAATCAACCCCAAGTGAGAGCATTAGTAATTCACATGCCACAGCATGCCACCTGCTATTACTACCCTACTTCTGGTACAGTTGTCTCAGGCTGGGGTTCTTAGAGAAGACTGTCAGAGGGGATGGCTTTTGTGCTAATGTTTTATTGAGGCCCAGTCCTAGGGAAGTTAGAATGAGAAGGAAAGGAAAGAGAAGTAAGGAAGTAGGGAAAGACACTGAAGAGGAGTATAGCAGGCTGGCTGTGATGCCAGAACATATACAGCTGGTTGCCTGACCTTGTGAGACAAGTCCAAGGAGGCCAAATAAAATGACTGCCCTTTAGAACAGTCCAGGAGGGGAAGGAAAGACTGCTATCTGCTGACTATTTTCTATTTCTTGCCTTTGTTTGGTGAATTCTGCCTCCTCAGGGTGTTAACTTTCTCACCTCTCCAGCTATGTTACCCAGCCTCTACCAGCTTCCCTGAGGAAGCCAGAGCTCTGTGGGTCTCCTCTGGCAAGTGTTCAGATATAGTCATCTCTACTTGTCAGTAGGAGCTGTATGTGGAAACTTCTGGTTCATGGTGGTGGCAGTGGCCATAGTAGTTGGGATGTAAAACTGTGAATCAGGTGTGATCCATGGCTGGGGTTGTGGGCCTGGGATGCAAGGGAGATAGCCATGGTGGGGGTGTTGGCTGGGCCAAGCAGGGTTCATGTATAAATTGGCTTTTGTTCAGCCAGTTGGTATAGATGTCTAGTCATTTGAACACCTATCAAAGGTCTACGTGATTGTGTGCTAAGTTGCTTCAGTCATGTCTGACTCTTTGTGACCCTATGGACTGTAGCCTGCCAGGCCACTCTGTCCATGGGATTCTCCAGGCAAGAGTACTAGAGTGGGTTCCCATGCCCTCCTCATCAAACATCTACTGATAAACAATTTCAATACTGAGGCCTAGAAATTAAAAAGTAAGAAGGATTTAGCCAAATTCCTTGACCTTATGAAGTTTACAAAATATCCTGTGAAGCAGTCAAAAAAGTAGATCAAGGAACACAGTGGGCTAAATGGAGTGATATATGCAAACATGGGGGTAAGCAAGGTGCACAGAAAGGGGCAGCTAGTTTGGTTTGGGGAGACAGGTCAGAGAAAATTTCTTGGAGGCAGGACAAGTTCCAAGGACACACAACCAGTAACTCAGGTTCTAACACTCAGAAGTGCTCATGCTTGGGGTTTAATGATGTATGGTCCCCTTTTGAAATTCTTAATCCTGTAGCTTTATCTTTGATACTTGTGTTTTGTATGAAGGACAATGGGGCACATGTCTGGGGCTTGGAGCCCCAGCTCAGTGCAGTCCCACCTGCTGCCTCCCTGTCTCCCCAGGAGGGATTCTCAGCAGCCCGCCTTTGGCTGGTGGAGCTAGGGAGCAGTGAGCCTGGCAGGGAAAGGCCTGCACACTTCTATCACCCTCCATCCCCAGCAGAGACCAGGCATGGGAGCAAGGAGAGTCAAGGCTGGGCTTGTGCTCCACTGTGTCTGGGGCAAGATGGCATTTGTTCCCCACCTGGGTTGGCAGTTCCATAGTGTTCTTGTCTAGGCAGCTCATGGGGGCCTCTCTTTTACCCTCAAGGAGGTTCCAAATATGTCCTGTGCAGAGGCTCCAGTTCCTTGGTTTGAGGTGGCCAAATGTGTGATGAGTGACTGAATAGCCCACTTTTTCATTTTGCACTGGGCTCGTAAAATTATGTGATCAGCCTGCTTGGGGGTGATGATGCTGGAACTGATTCTTGAAGGATAAATAGGAATTTTCCTGATATAAAGGGCAAGTTAGGGGCTGAAAGAGTCTCCTAAAAAGAGGGAACAGCATGAACAAGTGTGTGAGGCATGAAATCATACCACACATAGATAGCTACAAATGCTTCTTCTTCTTCTTCTTCTTTTTTTTTCCCCTGTTCTTGAACATCTTGGATGTTCTATCCCCTGAGATGGGAAGGTGAAGGCATGCATGAGATTCCTATTAGATGGAGATGTCAAGGTGACAGTGTCTGAAGTGATAGGCAGAGCTCAAGGTATGGATTTGGGAATCTGGCTTTCATGACTAGAAAGCCATGGGATGGGTGAGGTTGCCCAGGTAGAGAAAGTAGATAGAGCAGAGAAGGGGATCGGGGATACCCTTATTTTAGAAGATGGGGAAAAGAGGAGGACCCAGAAAAGGAGATGAGGAGCATCTGATACAGGAAAACAAAAGGTGGCCCCAAAGAGCTATGTGTTTTAAAAGCAAAGTTGGAGAGAGCATATTTCTGTGAGGAAGCGATGAATAGTCTATGTGTTTAATAAGAAAATAAAGCCTCTTCAAAAGAAACAGCTCTGTTTTACTCGATTATAATCCATTACCTCCATGTCTTCTGCAGGCTTTTGAGTTGACCCTATTTTAAATTCATTTGCAAATTCTGTTTCCAGAAAAAAACATTTCTCAAATGTTTCATGTCATTTTTCATATTTAATTAACCTCAGTGAGTCCTGTTGGTGTCCATATTGTCTGAACACAGAATATATGAACTGACTGAGGATGTTTTTCAAATCTAAATTCACACTTAGAAGCATTTTTCCATTGTCCTTTGCTGGCTCTCCTCCCAGCTGCCAGTTTGAGCCTAGAGGTACATGTGACAAGGCCTGACATCACCAGTTCAAATCCTACCCCATAGATCATTTTCTAATTAACAAGGCAGTGTCTGTATGGCAGGAGGAGTTCACCCTGGTCCCTTCAAGAGCCCTGGCTGGTACGGAGCTATGAGGGGCTTCAGTGCTGGAAGGAGGGTTGTGGGCTTTACATCCTATGGTAAAGCCTTCTTGTCACCCTTTCCCCCATTTCATCTCCATCTTGCCGCACATGCCCTAGTGCATCACCTCCTGGTGACAGGAAGATTCCAATCCTGAGCTCTGATCATATTAAGGCATAAAACTGTATTGTAAATTAGAAGTTTCATCTCCCAGGAGAAGGGAAAACCAGTCTGTTCATATCATCCTTTCCTACTGACAGAGACAGTGAGAAATTTCTCTTTATAATTTATAGACACATGGATGCTTAGTAGAAGAAATAGAATATATTCACCTATAAATATATACGATTTCTAAACAGAAATAGTCAAGGAGGGAAATCACTCAGATGTCAAAATTCTTCACTTGTGTTGAGTCTTATTTTTCTTAAATCTTCCAAACCCCTCTTCAATCAGTTCTCTACTCTGAATTCCTTTCCATTCATGTGTTGAATAAGTGGTCATTTTGCCTTGTTCCTCATGCTATTTCATGATTTTTTTTTTTACATCATTTCATTTCCATTTTGCTTTTCACAGTGATACCACAGAGAGTTTTGAACACAGTATGATTTCAGAGAGCCTAATCAATATCCTGATTTTTTTTCCCAATTACTCCCTCAGTATACTCTATCTCCAGTTGCTATTTCAATGCATGTTTGTATAATTCACTTTAAATTATGCTTTGAACTTATTTCTTATTTTGGAATTTTTCATTTTGATATTAGGTAAGACTTATAAAATTGTTGTAAAAATAGCATGAAGAATTCCTGCATACACTTCACCCAGCTTCCCAAAATGTTAATGTCTTATATAACCATAATATAATGATCAGAAACAAGAAGTTAATACTGATATGGTATACTATTAGCTAATCTATAGTCTTATTCAAATTTTATTATCTATCCCACAAGTGACCTTTTTTGGGGACCAGATTCCAACCAGTGATCCCACATTGCATTCAGTTGCCATGTCTTCTTGGTCTCCCCCCATCTGTGAAGTTCCTTAGCCTTTGTCTGTCTTTCTTGGCCTTGACACTTTTGAAGAGTACTGGCCAGTGATTTTGTAGAATGTTCCTCTGCTTTGGTCTGTCTGATATTTTCAGACATACTTTTTCTCTATGAGTTCTCATGTTCAGGTGTGTAAGATTAATGTAATTAAACAAGGTTTCTCTATGACTTCAGCATTATAGATTTCTTTACATAGAAACCTCTTAAGAACTTTTTATTCTTAAAAATGTCTTCAGAGGTTCTACTCCCTATAATGGGAACTGAATAGTCACCCATGTGTGCTAAGTTGCTCAGTCATGTCCAACTCTGTGTGAACCTAAGGACTGTAGCCCATCCTTTGTCCATGGAATTCTCCAGGCAAGAACAATGGAGTGGGTTGCTATGCCCTCTTCCAGGGGACCTTCTCGATCTAGGGATTCAACCAGTCTCTCTTAAGTCACTTACACAGGCAGACAGGTTCTTTACCACTAGCGCCACCTGGAAGTCCTAATAGCCACCCAGGTAAAAATGAAACAGCAACAAGCACAATAACCTCTCCCTACAAAGTTATTTTTCTCTTTCAGATGAATAACTACTTGTGAGAACTGTATTGAAATAGACAAGCTAGAGACGCTAGTTCAAGTAAAATGTGAAGAAACATGAAAACATTGACATTTTAAAGTGATTTCTATGATCTGACTTTTTGAATAACAGCATTTAGTGGTCTTATATTTTTTATAGCTCATTCATTTTTACTATAAAATCTTTATAGCCAAAAGAAGTCTAATATATCATACATGTTCACTGATTCCTTTGAATGCAAGTCACAGAAAGCAATTCTAGCTGCTCATCCCAACATGAATCTATTGAAAGGATATGGCTTAACTCATAGAACCAGGGGAAACAACTAAGATGTTGGCTCAAAAAAGAGTTGTCAGAAGGCCTGCAGGAATCTACAAAGAAGGAATGAACGAGTAGACCTTTTGAACAGTCTCTGCCTTCTTGAAGGTACTTATTGTGTGATCCTATTCAGGTTTGAATATAAAAGACAGAGCAAGTAATGCACCTTTATTGATGATCCCAGAAAGATTGGGTCCACATGGGGAGGGATTGTGTCTGTTTGGGTTCCCAAAGAGTCTGAGAGAAGAGTTCAAGAGCAAGCACTTCATTTGGGAGCTGCCCCCAAGAAGGTTTACTCAAGAGTGGGGAAGAAAGGCAAGGAAGGGGCAGAAGTCAATAAAAGATGTGATATCAAAGCAGTTTCCATGCTTGGCAACTGAGGTTTACTCTCACAATGAGAGTGTAGAACACTCATCAGAGTTACTTCAACTGAACCATAAGGAAGCGAGGATATTTTCCAACCCTTTCTCTTTACATGGTTGGTTGAAAGCTTCTGAGACATTATGTTGCTGTTGTTCAGTTGATCAGTTGTGTCCAACTCTTTGTGACCCCACAGACTGCAGCATGCCAGACTTCCCTGTCTTTCACTATCTCCTGGAGTTGCTCAAGCTCATGTCCATTGAATCATGTCCATTGAATCAGATGCCATCCAACCATCTCATCCTCTTTGCCCTCTTCTCCTCCTGCTTTCAATCTCTCCCAGTATCGGGGTCTTTTCCAGTGAACTGGCTCATTGTATCAGGTGANCTCAAGAGTGGGGAAGAAAGGCAAGGAAGGGGCAGAAGTCAATAAAAGATGTGATATCAAAGCAGTTTCTATGCTTGGCAACTGAGGTTTACTCTCACAATGAGAGTGTAGGACACTCATCAGAGTTACTTCAACTGAACCATAAGGAAGCAAGGATATTTTCCAACCATTTCTCTTTACATGGTTGGTTGAAAGCTTCTGAGACATTATGTTGCTATTGTTCAGTTGATCAGTTGTGTCCAACTCTTTGTGACCCCATGGACTGCAGCATGCCAGACTTCCCTGTCTTTCACTATCTCCTGGAGTTGCTCAAGCTCATGTCCATTGAATCATGTCCATTGAATCAGATGCCATCCAACCATCTCATCCTCTTTGCCCTCTTCTCCTCCTGCTTTCAATCTCTCCCAGTATCGGGGTCTTTTCCAGTGAACTGGCTCATTGTATCAGGTGGCCAAAATATTAGAGCTTCAGCTTCAGCATCAGTCCTTCCAATGAATATTCAGGACTGATTTCTTTTAGGGTTGACTGGTTTGATTTCCTTGCTGTNCAATCTCTCCCAGTATCGGGGTCTTTTCCAGTGAACTGGCTCATTGTATCAGGTGGCCAAAATATTAGAGCTTCAGCTTCAGCATCAGTCCTTCCAATGAATATTCAGGACTGATTTCTTTTAGGGTTGACTGGTTTGATTTCCTTGCTGTCTCAGGGACTCTCAAGAGTCTTTTCTAGCACTACAGGTCAAAAATATCAATTCTTTGGTGCTCAGCTTTCTTTATGGGCCAACTCTCATATCCATATGATATATGGATATGGATATATGGATATCTCATATCCATATCCATGAGATATCCATCAGATATCTCATACCTGATTACTGGAAAAACCATCAGTCAGTTCAGTCGCTCAGTCATGTCTGACTCTATGAGACCCCCGTGAACCACTGCATGCCAGGCCTCCCTGTCCAAACCCAAACCAGAGTCTGCTGCTGCTGCTGCTAAGTTGCTTCAGTCATGTCCGACTCTGTGTGACCCCATAGACGGCAGCCCACNTATTAGAGCTTCAGCTTCAGCATCAGTCCTTCCAATGAATATTCAGGACTGATTTCTTTTAGGGTTGACTGGTTTGATTTCCTTGCTGTCTCAGGGACTCTCAAGAGTCTTTTCTAGCACTACAGGTCAAAAACATCAATTCTTTGGTGCTCAGCTTTCTTTATGGGCCAACTCTCATATCCATATGTGATTACTGGAAAAACCATCAGTCAGTTCAGTCGCTCAGTCGTGTCTGACTCTATGAGACCCCGTGAACCACTGCACGCCAGGCCTCCCTGTCCAAACCCAAACCAGAGTCTACTGCTGCTGCTGCTGCTGCTGCTAAGTTGCTTCAGTCGTGTCCGACTCTGTGTGACCCCATAGATGGCAGCCCACTAGGCTCCTCTGTCCCTGGGATTCTCCAGCAAGAACACTGGAGTGGGTTGTCATTTCCTTCTCCAATGCATGAAAGTGAAAAGTGAAAGTGANCACTGTTTCCCCATCTATTTCGCATGATGTGATGGGGCCAGTTAACCTAGATGTATTGAGGATTCTCTGTCCTGTTTTATTATCTCGCCTTACAAGGAATGAGAGAAAGCTTTAAGTTAGCTTGTGTGTGACATGCATCATTTAGAGACAGCAGATTGAATCTGTATGAAGCAGTCACTTCTGACAGCAAGCATATGTGGGTGTCCAGTATTGCTAATTGTTAGTTTTCTAGAATTATATAAGCTGATGGGTCAATGAGAAATAAACCCTCATTGCTGTGACTTAGAAGGAACCTAGTCAATGGGGAAGTAAGCCGTCTTTCATATGGCAGTTCCAGGGGATATGGCTTTTGATGGTTAGTTTTATGTGTCAACTTGACTAGGTAACAGATACCTGGTTAAACATAATTTCTGGGTGTGTCAATGAGGGTGTTTCTGAAATGGATTCACATTTGAACTGGCCTGAGTAAAGCAGATGTCCGTCCCCAGTGTGGATGTGTGTCATCCAATTGGTTGAGGGCCTGAGTAGAACAGAGAGGTAGAGGAAGGTTGAATTTGCTCTCTGCTTCACTTTTTGCACTGGGGCACCCATTACTCTAGGCATTCCTACTTCCCAAGCCTTCAGACTCAGCGTAGAATCTGCAGCTCTCAAGGCTTTAAACTCCACCACCAGTTTTCCTGGGCCTCTAACTTGCAGAAGTCAGATCATGAGAATTCTGTCCCGTTAATAATGTGAGCCAATACCTTATAAAATATCTTCTTCTATATGTATCTCCTACTGGTTCTGTTCCTCTGGAAAAGTCTGACCAGTATGTGGACCAGTGAGAAACAAACCCCAATTTCCAATAATTGACTTGAGGAAAAACACTAGAAGAGGACAGAACCCAAACTAACCTCATTTGGAAAATACTCCAAGATCTGATTTCACTTCCCACTAAATCAGAAACTGAAATGGGAACTGAGAATCATTTGAGCTGTGATCTAAAAAGAGATGTCTTCTGCTGCTGGCCATTCCATCTGAAACTGAGTCTACTTATCAAGTCACAAATCTAGGTGATGGAACTGCTTATAAAACTTCTAAATACTAATGTATTATCCATAATTTTCCAGAATAAACTTACTGTAAATTAGTTCACAAATTCCAAACCATGGAGATGCTAATAATTGTGTCCACTGGGTTAACCCAGGCAAAATAGGAGATGCTGGGTAGGGTTGGGGAACCCGGAGGTAGAGAAGCAAGGAGTAGAAATGGGGGTTGCTCTTGAGGAAAAAGGTGAACAGAACTCTCAGTTTCTTAGATTTTTATTTGATATGCCAGGCACACTTGTGCCTCCTTTGAGTTCAGAAGAATCAGCCTCCTTTGTTTAACTACCTCAGATGTTCAGACTGAATAGTGTTGCAAGGTAGATGAATAGGCTGGGAGATCACTGAGGACACACTTTTGAGAATAGATACCAAGTCCAATAAAAGTTAGAAGGATATTAACTATGTGTACTCCAGAGTGATATTAGAATTGAGAAGCTGTCTCAGTTATTGAGTATGACACATTGTCTTGGATATTTCCCTTCTTCCTTCCCACCCCCGGGTTTCACCATTCAGTTGGTATGATTCAAGTACCTAAGGCTCAGATGACCTAACCCTTCTGGAAACTTTGAGTCATTAAATTCTTCAGGGTCTTCACTTAAATATTAAAGGAGAAAATTAAGCTCATGTTGCTGCCCAGGACTGATTCTTCTCTTTGAGCTTTTATTTGATGGAATCTTCAGAATTCTTTAGGAGTTTATATGAGAAAGGAAAAGTATTTAGACCTTTATGAATAGATATTTTCTTTCTAAGATAGGGGATTTTAGGGGAAAAATAAGACTTAGGTTTTATCAAAACTTGAAAAGCTGATGGAAATTCCCTGGAAGTCCCATGGTTAAGACTTGGTGCTTTTACTGCTGAAGCCCAGGTTCAATCCCTGGTCAGGGAACTAAGATCCTGCAAGTGGTGTGGCCAACTTGAAAGCTGAAGGCAAAAAATGACTTTAGTTTCTAAAATAGATCCTGGGCTTGGGAGGCAGGTGTGATTTTGAAATTTCAACTCTGTGTAAAACTAATATGCTTTCTAAAAGCCTATATCCTGTCTGACTTAATTTGTCTTATGGTACTGTTTGTTCAAAGAACAGTAGGAGGATATTTTTGTTTTATTTTGTTTTGTTAAGTAGGTGAATATTTACACATTTCATTGAGCCCAGCTAAAATGGGTAAATAGGTGAATGATAATTTCTTGGTCTTGCTTGAGTATGGAAGCAAGTAACTACTCAGGTAACACAAAACAGAAAATTGGCAAGTGTACAATTCATTTTCTGTACAGTTTTATTGACTCTGCTGACTTGTTCAGCACATACTGTTAATTAAAGTTAATAAATATAAAAAAATATTTTTATAATTACAAGCAATATTATGAGCAAAACTAATTGAAAAACACCAAGAGTGTTTGAAAAATAGCCCATTTAAAATCTGAGTTTTAAGATGCCCCAAACACATATCTGTATTAAAGATAGAAACTTGGAATAAAAAATGTTCACAGTTTTTATGTAATTGGAGAGATCTGTGAATCAGTGGGTGGGAATACAGTTTCCTTGATGTTCTTTTGGCAACAAAACAAGAACTTGGCAGACTTCTTTTCTAATTACCACTGGAGGCTGTCTTGTACCAGGGAGATGCTTTATTCCAGGGATTCTTGAACACAGTCAATGAGTGGGCAGTGTTGTGGGTTGGATCGTGTGATTTCTCCTCCCCAGAAAGATATCCAGGGCTGTCACAGAGGTCATCAAATTAAAATGAGGTCATTAGGGTGAGTCCTAATCCAATATGACTGTGTCCTATTGGTATCCTCACAAAAGGGGGACATTTGGACCCAGAGACAGACACACATAGAGGGCAAGCAATGTGAACAGACACAGGGAGGAGATGGCCATCTGCAGGCCAAGGGGAGGGGCCTGGAACAGCTCCTTGGCTCACAGTCCTCAGAAGGGTCCAGCTCTGCTGACGCCTTGATTTTGGATTTTGTAACCTCCAGAATACTACAAAAGAATACATTTCTGTTGCTTAAGTCACCCGGTTTGTGTCCCTAGCAAACTAGTTGTAGTAGTTGTAGTTGTAGTCCTAGCAAACTAATACAGGTGGTTAGCATACACAATGGTGCACAAGATGCGTGTGTGTGTGAGTGGAAGGACTTCTTTCCCTTCCTCTTCCCAGCACAGGACATATAAAGCACTAGGATAATGGAAGGAGGAAGATTCTTTAAGGAAAGTATAATACTAAACAAATGGGCAAAAATGGATCAAAGTACCATGCTGCAGATTCTGAAAGCTTTAGATGCTGGGAAAGGAGCCACTGTTCTCATTCTTATGTTGGAGGAGTGGTTGTATTGGAGATGGAGATTTCTCCTGATTGAGAAGACAAGGTATGCCCTGGAGAGATCCCTTGCGCTGCAGTGAATTTCTGTCAGGTCAGGCTCCTCACCACTGCCTCTGTGGGAATGGGGTGGGCAAAATCCTCAGTGAGAAGCCTCAGTGCTGTGGGCAGTGGAGGAATGAGGGAAGTGAGCCCTGCAGTAGCTTTTCCGGGACCAGGAAGGCTCTTGCTTCAGCAATGGCCTGTCATGTAAAGTCACTGAGCCCCCCAGAAGTAGGTGATATGTGACGACCTTCTAGGGCTCAGGGTGATGTGTGATGACTTGGGGAGGAGAGAAACACTGAGGGTTCTTAGGGCAGTGCTTCTTCCTCTGATAGTGGGAATGGGGTGACAAAATGAGACCACTGGGTTTGCTACACTCAAGAAAATACTTTCCCCTAAAGGCAGCCCATCTAGAAATTATTTAATCACCAAAACCTTAGATTTAATTCACAGTGACTTTTTGTTTTGTTTTGTTTTTTGAGGGCTAAGGATCTGAATGCTTGGTAGATAAACTGGTGGCAATGGATTGTTTACTCACTCCCCCCACCCCACCCTCAGGCATGTANCCTAAAGGCAGCCCATCTAGAAATTATTTAATCACCAAAACCTTAGATTTAATTCACAGTGACTTTTTGTTTTGTTTTGTTTTTTGAGGGCTAAGGATCTGAATGCTTGGTAGATAAACTGGTGGCAATGGATTGTTTACTCACTCCCCCCACCCCACCCTCAGGCATGTACCGTACAGGTTCAGAAGAAATTCCTAGCAACTTAAAGATTTCTCCCTTGAGTTCCTTCTAATCAAGGAAGACATTTTGAGGGCTGTTTACCGCCCAAAGTGTTTCAGTAGTTTGGGATTAAAAAGTCTAGGAGTGGTCCATTGTCACCCATAGTGGCATCAACATTCCAGATCCTAAAAGATGATGCTGTGAAAGTGCTACACTCAATATGCCAGCAAATTTGGAAAACTCAGCAGTGGCCACAGGACTGGAAAAGGTCAGTTTTCATTCCAATCNACTTCTCAAATAATGAAATGGATGTAAGAACTCAGTCTTCAGACCTCATTATCGAAACTGGTGGTGAGTTGGGCGGAGCAGACTGGACTTCCTGCCTGTCTACAAAGATGTGCAGGGGACAATGCCTGAGTTCCAGCCCTGCTTCTGCAACAAATTGGCTATGGACCTTGACAAGTCACTTGACTCTCCCGAGGCTTCTTTTCGATTTGCCAACAGGGATGATAAGACATCCTCTGAGCACCTGACCAGAAGGCTTAGAAGGGCCAATACCAAGTCAGTAATTTAAGACTATGATGCTGTTATGGTCACATCTGATACTCACCCTCTAGAAATTGTTTAAGGTCTTGGTTTCCTAGAATTACTATACAATCAGCATTCCAGAGCTGGTGAGTAGAAGTAATCAATCTTTTCTGCTGGTTTTGTGCATGTGGTTGTTCCCAACATTTAAGATCCTCAGTATGATGAACAGGAATAAGATATGTCCCTAAAACCTGAGCTCTCCTCCAAGCACAGGCACTTGTCTCAAATGTTGCTCAGGAGACTGTTATCAAGGAACTTTATTTAAAGGATTGACTATTTAATGGTAACAAAACAAGCCACTGTTTAGCTCTTTATAAAAGGTTAGGGTACTTGGCAGGCATGAAGAGAAGGAAAGTTATTAATTTAGACTTTTTCCCTTCCTCTGACTCTAGCCGTCTTGTCTCTCAACCAAACACATCTAAGTAATCTGTGCACCAAAACTGAAGTGATCATTTCTAGAAAGGGGAACTTTAACAGGTAGGCAGATACAACCAATTTAGAAAATCTAGCTGGTATGGAAGGCAAATCGTGTGTACAAACAGAAGAGTAAAGCTCTGAAATGAAACCCGAGATGTCAGCCAAACCTGTAGACAGCGTGCCTGGCTCGGTGGGTGTGGTGTGGTGTGGCAGCCTGTGTTGGAAGGAAGAGAAAGGGTGACCAAAGTCCTGCTCTGGGTAGCCAGAGCATCTAGTTCAAAAGCAAACAAATACGAACCTTAAGAAAAGGACTAAGACAGTCATCAAGCGTTTAAAGTTTCAGAAGGAAATTCCACTAACAGCTGAGTCATCTCAGGAGTCCAGACTCAGTTTCCAGCCCAGCTCAGGGCCTTCCCGAACACTGGACAGTCATTATGGACTGGGGTCTCCCTGAAATTAACACACTGAAGACCTCATCCCCAGTACCTTCGAATGCGACCACATTTGGAGATAAGTCTTTCAAAGAGTTAATTATGGCTAGATGAAGTCACAAGGATGAGGTTCTAATCCAATAGGACTGATGTCCTTATAGTAAGAGGAGAAGACACCAGGGATGCACACACAGGGAAAGTCCACTCTAGGACAGAGCGAGGAGGCACCATCTATAAGCCAAGGAGAGAAGCCTCAGGAGAACCCTCCAGAACTGTGAGAAATTTTGTTATTTAAACCACCCAGTCTATGCTATTTTGTGATAGCAAGTCTAGCAGACTAATGTATACACGTGTGGGCTTCCCTGGTGGCCCAGATGATAAAGAATCTGCCTGCAATGAAGGAAATCCAGGTTTAATCCCTTGGTTGGGAAGATCCCTTGGAGAAGAGAATGGATAGCCCCTCCAGACTTCTTGCCTGGAAAATTCCATGGACAGAGAAGCCTAGCGGGCCACAGTTCTACATACAGATGCTACATAGTACTTATGTATATGTGCTGCTGCTGTTGCTAAGTCGCTTCAGTCATGTCTGGCTCTGTGCGACCCCAGANCTTGGAGAAGAGAATGGATAGCCCCTCCAGACTTCTTGCCTGGAAAATTCCATGGACAGAGAAGCCTAGCGGGCCACAGTTCTACATACAGATGCTACATAGTACTTATGTATATGTGCTGCTGCTGTTGCTAAGTCGCTTCAGTCATGTCTGGCTCTGTGCGACCCCAGAGAGGGCAGCCCACCAGACTCCCCCGTCCCTGGGATTCTCCAGGCAAGAACACTGGAGTGGGTTGCCATTTCCTTTTCCAATGCATAAAAGTGAAAAGTGAAAGTGAAGTCGCTCAGTTGTGTCCGACTCTCAGCGCCCCCATGGACTGCAGCCCACCAGGCCCCCCCCCATCCATGGCATTTTCCAGGCAAGAGTACCGGAGTGGGGTGCCATTGCTGCAGTGGGGACTAATTACAATCCATATACTACATACTGGGCTTCCCAAGTGGTGCCAGTGGTAAAGATTCCACCTGCCAATGCAAGAGATGCAGGTTCAATCTAGGGTTGGGAAGATCCCCTAGAGAAGAAAATGACAACCTGCTCCAGTACTCTTGCCTGGAGAACTCCATGGACAGAGGAGCTTGGCGAGTTATAGTCCATGGGGTCACAAAGAGTCAGACACGACTGAGCTCTGAGCATACATACTACATACATATATATAGTGGGGACAAATTACAATCCAGAAAACCATAACTACTTATTTTTTAGGGTTCAGTTTACAAGTAATTTCAGAATCTGAACCCCCATATTTTCTTTACTCCAGAGAGGGAACAATAGAATCATAGTCAAGGCATGGAGAAAGGGAGACAAGACTGTATCTGGCCCTTAGGTCTTATGACATCCTTTGTCCACACTGGTCCTTCAGGTGGGGATCTCTGTAAGACTCCAGTGGTCCCATTGGCCTAGGTACACTGTTACATATTTTTTCTTTTCTGGAATCACACCATCTCCCCTCAACACTGACAGAAAGCAAGATCTGGGACCCTTATTCAGGGTTACAGGGGACACTCTCTCTAGTTTAACTAGATGTTCACCTTCACAACCAACTTTTTTTGTCTGACTACAATTTCATTGACTGGGGTAAAATCAGAAGATGGGCTGATTCCCTGAGAAATGGGCTACCATCCTTCCATACTCTATTTATAGCTACAGGCTGGAGTGGTCTTGCTTGCTATCAACAACAAGCCAGGGGCACTGGCAACAAGCCTGGGAGCCTGTTAGAACTGCAATCTCAGGTCTCAGCCTAGAATTAGAAGCCACATCTTAACCATACCCCCAGGAAAGTTTTAGATCCATATTAAAATTAGAGAAGCAGTAGTATTGCCCAATGACTCTCCAAGTTTAGAGGCACCAGAGTCACCTGGAGGGCTTGGTGAAGGCCATGTGCCTTGGCTGCACCCCAGACTCTGACTGTATGTCTGGGGTGGCCTGAGGATTTGCGTTTGTAGCAATCTTCCGGGTAACGGTGATGCTGCCGGTTTGTGGATCATGATTTGAGTAGAATTAATATAGACCTACAGCAGTCCCCAACCTTTTTGACACCAGGACTGGTTTTATGGAAAACAATTTTTCCACAGATAATGGGGGGTGGTAGTTTGGGGATGATACAAGAGCATTACGTTTATTACACACTTTATTTCTATCATTATTATTACATCAGCTCTTAAGATCATCAGGCATTAGATCCCAGAGGTTGGGGAGCCTTGGGTACAGAGTATATAAAGATACATTAGCGTTGTATAAGTTAAGAGACCTCAAGTCACCTTTTTTTAAATTTCATTATTAGTTGAGGCAGGCCTGTCATAACATTTGTAGTTTGGCGCAAGAATACAAAAGGACACCCATGTACCATTTGTATGAATATTTAACAGTTATAAATCAGGCTGAAAGAAAATGGATTTAAAAATGTTCTGTCCTCTATCTTAACAAATACATTTGCATGATGATGTGGAAGATCAGATTCAAAGGTAGAATTCTTGGGAGTTCTTAGGATCCTCAGAATTCCATGCCTATTCTTGCTCCAGCCTGCCCCTTTCTTTTCCCAGTCTCACCTCCTTCCTCAACCTGGGAAAAGACTCAAGAAGTGGGTTCAGGGCCTTTGGACAAGGAATCATAGCATCTCAGGAATTCAAAGGAATGGGTTTAGAAGGGTGACATAGGCTCCAGGTGGCATATAACGTCCCTCATGGACTCTGTGCCATGGGGAGGAGTGAGGCCAGAAAAGGACCAATATGCACAAAACAGAAACACAGAACAGAACTCAACATGGTCAAATCTAAGTGTAATACAGACTGGAGGGCTTGGGGCAGCCTATGGTTTTCTGATAATATTCTTCAGTTCAGTCGCTCAGTTGTGTCTGACTCTTTGCGATCCCATGGACTGCAGCACACCAGGCTTCCCTGTCCATCATCAACTCTCAGAGCTTGCCCAAACTTATGTCCATTGAGTCAGTGGTATTATCCAACCATCTGATCCTCTGTCGTTCCCTTCTCCTCCTGACTTCAGTCTCCTCTCTTCAATCTTTCCCAGCATCAGGATCTTTGCTAATGAGTCGCCTCTTCACATCAGGTAACAAATTATTGGAACTTCAGCTTCAGCAGCAGTCCTTCCAATGAATAGTCAGGACTGATTTCCTTTAGGGTTGACTGGTTTGATCTCCTTGCAGTCCAAGGGACTCCCAAGAGTCTTCTCCAACACCACAGTTCAAAAGCATCAATTCTTCAGCTCTCAGCTTTTTTTATAGTTCAACTCTCATATCCATACATGACTACTGGAAAAACCATAGCCTTGACTAGATAATATTAGAGTTATAAAATTATTTAGCACCACCCAGGAAGTCTGCCTTCTACGTGGGAGACCTGGGTTCAAACCCTGGTTTGGTAAGATCCCCTGGAGAAGGGCATGGCAACATACTCCAGTATTCTTGCCTGAAGAATCCCAAGGACACAGGAGCCTAGCAGGCTACAGTCTATGGTGTCGCAAAGCATTGAACATGACTGAGTGACTAACACATTCACTTTCACTTCCAGGAAGTCTGCAGGGTTTCCCAGGTGGGACAGTGGTCAAGAATCTGCTTGTCAAAGCAGGAGACATGGGAGATAACCTACATTTAATCCCTGGGTCAGGAAGATCCCCTGGAGAAGAAAATGGCAACTCACTCCAGTATTCTTGCCTGGGAAATTCCAGGGACAGAGAAGTCTTGTGGGCTACAGTCCATAGGGTTGCAAAGAATCAGACATGACTGAGCAAGTGATCACGTGTGTGTGCACACATATACACACACAGGAAGTCTGCAAGATAAAAATGTAAGAGTTGACCTACTAATTTCTGTGACCTTCAGTTTGGTGACCAGAGCAGCAGCATTGTTATAGACTGAATGCATGTGTCCCTCCAAAATTCATATGTTGAGTTGCTGTGAACAGAATATTGGTAGAATGGACAGTAAAGGCCATGCTGGTGGTGGACAGAAATGAGGAAAGGATTAGTAAGAAAGGGGAAAAAGCGATCCTTGTTACAAAGTGTCAAAGAATTAGGCTCAACTGGGTTCTAGTGTTTTGTGGAAGACGGAATTTGTGAACGATGAAATTGAATATTTAGCTGAGGAGATTTCTAAGCAGAGTGTTGAAGGGGGGACTTGGTTCCTCCTGACCACTTTTAGTAAAATGTGAGGCAGAGAAGAATCGAAGAAGGAATTGTTAAACAAAAAAGAATCAGAACTTGGAGATTTTAAGAATCAAACCACATTGTGAAAAGTGAGATCGCTTGTTCTGAAAAGAACACTGAACAATCATTTGGTAAAGAGATTATGTTACAACTCAGGGACTCACCAGTCATCTCTGAAGAAGCTGGGGATAGAGATAGGATTATCCCAGCAGAAACACTGCCAGCTGGAACTAAAAGGGAGAAGGGAAAAAGTGGATGAAAGAAGACAGATTTCTGGAATTCTATAGGACTGGACAACAGGAAGAGAGCTGTCCAGCTGCAAACATGTTTTAATCTTCAAGAAAACGAAAGAATGACCGTGAAGGTAACTGAAGTTCATGAGGCTTCTACCCTCACCATAGATCCAAGGCCAAGGCTGCCTCTTCTTTGGCTTCAAAGGGTAGGGCACTTTCAGAAAGCTATGGGCCTGATACCCTGTGAAGTCATACGGGTGGCTGCCCCACTGAGCTATGCTGGTGACCCTGCCACCCCAGTCAGCCTAGAAGGCAGAGCATCAAACCAAAGAGGATATTCTTGGGACTTGTCAGCTCATGGATTTGTCTTCCTAAGTTTTCAATTTGCTTGGGGCCCACCATATTTTTCTTTTCAATTTCTCCCTTTTGGAAAGGAAATGTCTACCCCATGCCTATTCCGCTATTGTATTTCGGAAACACAGGGTTTGTCTGGTTTCAGAGATTCACTTGTAGAGTAGTTTTGCCTCAGACTGAATCATATCTCAAGTCTCACCTGAGTTCAGTGATACTTAAACAAGACTTTGAACTTTAGACTTTAGAGCTGATGCTGGAATAAATTAAGATGTTTGGGGACAATTGGGATGTTATTTCCCTAAGTTGAAGATGCTATTAAAATTCATTCCTTCATAGAAAGACAAGGGCACACCTTCCAGATCCCCTTTTGGGGAAGAGAGGAAACTCAAGAAACTGGTTGTTCAAGGTTCTACACAAGTGGGACCCCGACAGTGGTTTTCATCATCTTCCTTGCTTTCAACCTAGACAGGGAAAGGGGTGGGGCTGATGAAGGTCAGAAGTGATCATCATGAGCCACTGTGATGATCAAACAGAGGTTAAACCTCTCTGGGGGGAAAAAAGCTGTATGCATATTTGATAGGTTCCAAGCTCCAGGGATGGGGGAGCCTGGTGGGCTGCCATCTATGGGGTCACACAGAGTCGGACTCAACTGAAGTGACTTAGCAGCAGCAGCAGCAGCAAGCACCGTCAAACAGCTAAAAATCCCCCTGAATCCAGTATTCCACTCAGAGTTCTTACTTCTTGGAAGAGCTAATTTGGTCTCCTAGAAAAGACAGATGACCAATGGCCTCCAAGAAACCTGCTAGTTTAAGAAGGGGATGCGTATTATCAAATTTCTCCCTTTCCCTTCAGAAGTGGCACTCCACTAGATTCAGGGCATTCCACCTTCTTGAGTATCTACCTAAGGAAGTCCCAACATGGAAAGTTTTAACTTTTTTGTCTAAAACCGTAGAGTCTGTCTGGCCAGTCAATTGAAGGAAGTCTAGTTGGCCACTAGCTAAAAGAGGAGCCAGAGAGCTCTGTGGCAGAACTTCAGGAAAGAGAAATCTTACTTACTTTTCCCTGAATTGGAAGGGCCATGCCTGGCTATTAGGAAAACAAGCACATCCCTGGTGCTGGAATTGTAGCCGTTGCCATGGCACCCAGCCAGCCAAAGCTTCAGATGCTGTGGAGGCTCCACAGAGACTAGGTCCTCAGAGCTCACAGCAACGGTAAGATGCAGCTGCTAATTATGTATTAAAGCGACAAGAAAACCCCCTCTGACATGCCACAGATGGTGTCATGTCCTGAGGTAAGCTTTTGGCAAGAACAGAGCTGCCATTGATAAATTCCCCTTGTTTGCCCTTTAAAAATGTACAATGCTGGGTCATGTCTAGGGAAGCCAAGCCTGTCTGTGGAACAGTGAAAAGACATACCTCCTCTGCCGGTCCCTGCAGTTTATGCTGTAATTCTGCCCCTTCTTGCGTCTGGCACATTAGGGCATCTTTTCTTTTCATGTTGTGATCTTGGCATCCATTTATCCAATGCCTTCATTTAACAGATGAGGAAATGTATGCTCAGAGATGTATATTCCCTTGTCCAAACTGTATAACTAATAAACAGTGGAGCCAGGATCAGAACCCAGGTATGTCTGATTCCAAATGAAACCCATGCATTTCCTCAATCTTCATTGTTTTTCTGGACTGGTAGAAACTTTATTTTGTCCTATATCAATTAGGAATGATTCTTAAATATATTTAATTATTTATTAATTTATTTAGCTCGCCAGGTCTTAGTTGCAGCACGTGGGATCTTCAATCTTCATTGCGGCACATGGGATCTTTAGCTGTGACATGGGGACTCTCAGTTTTGGTCTGTGGGATCTAGTTCCCTGACAGGGGATTGAACCTGGGAGTATGGAGTCTAAGCTACTAGACAACTAGGGAAGTCTCTTAATTAGGAATGACTTTGACTGCAAGAAACCAAAACCAAAAAAACACAAAACAAATTAAGAATATCTTAAACCACATAGAAAAGACGCTTAGTCCTTGGAAGAAAAGTTATGACCAACCTAGATAGCATGTTCAAAAGCAGAGACATTACTTTGCAGACTAAGGTCAGTGTAGGCAAGGNACCTAAGGAAGTCCCAACATGGAAAGTTTTAACTTTTTTGTCTAAAACCGTAGAGTCTGTCTGGCCAGTCAATTGAAGGAAGTCTAGTTGGCCACTAGCTAAAAGAGGAGCCAGAGAGCTCTGTGGCAGAACTTCAGGAAAGAGAAATCTTACTTACTTTTCCCTGAATTGGAAGGGCCATGCCTGGCTATTAGGAAAACAAGCACATCCCTGGTGCTGGAATTGTAGCCGTTGCCATGGCACCCAGCCAGCCAAAGCTTCAGATGCTGTGGAGGCTCCACAGAGACTAGGTCCTCAGAGCTCACAGCAACGGTAAGATGCAGCTGCTAATTATGTATTAAAGCGACAAGAAAACCCCCTCTGACATGCCACAGATGGTGTCATGTCCTGAGGTAAGCTTTTGGCAAGAACAGAGCTGCCATTGATAAATTCCCCTTGTTTGCCCTTTAAAAATGTACAATGCTGGGTCATGTCTAGGGAAGCCAAGCCTGTCTGTGGAACAGTGAAAAGACATACCTCCTCTGCCGGTCCCTGCAGTTTATGCTGTAATTCTGCCCCTTCTTGCGTCTGGCACATTAGGGCATCTTTTCTTTTCATGTTGTGATCTTGGCATCCATTTATCCAATGCCTTCATTTAACAGATGAGGAAATGTATGCTCAGAGATGTATATTCCCTTGTCCAAACTGTATAACTAATAAACAGTGGAGCCAGGATCAGAACCCAGGTATGTCTGATTCCAAATGAAACCCATGCATTTCCTCAATCTTCATTGTTTTTCTGGACTGGTAGAAACTTTATTTTGTCCTATATCAATTAGGAATGATTCTTAAATATATTTAATTATTTATTAATTTATTTAGCTCGCCAGGTCTTAGTTGCAGCACGTGGGATCTTCAATCTTCATTGCGGCACATGGGATCTTTAGCTGTGACATGGGGACTCTCAGTTTTGGTCTGTGGGATCTAGTTCCCTGACAGGGGATTGAACCTGGGAGTATGGAGTCTAAGCTACTAGACAACTAGGGAAGTCTCTTAATTAGGAATGACTTTGACTGCAAGAAACCAAAACCAAAAAAACACAAAACAAATTAAGAATATCTTAAACCACATAGAAAAGACGCTTAGTCCTTGGAAGAAAAGTTATGACCAACCTAGATAGCATGTTCAAAAGCAGAGACATTACTTTGCAGACTAAGGTCAGTGTAGGCAAGGCTGTGGTTTTTCCAGTGGTCATGTATGGATGTGAGAGTTGGACTGTGAAGAAGGCTGAGCACCGAAGAAGTGATGCTTTCGAACTGTGGTGTTGGAGAAGACTTTTGAGAGTCCCTTGGACTACAAGGAGATCCAACCAGTCCATTCTGAAGGAGATCAACCCTGGGATTTCTTTGGAAGGAATGATGCTAAAGCTGAAGCTCCAGTACTTTGGCCGCCTCATGCGAAGAGTTGACTCATTGGAAAAGAGTCTGATTCTGGGAGGGATTGGGGGCAGGAGGAGAAGGGGACGACAGAGGATGAGACGGCTGGATAGCATCACTGACTAGATGGACATGAGTCTGAGTGAACTCCAGGAGTTGGTGATGGACAGGGAGGCCTGGTGTGCTGCGATTCATGGGGTCGCAAAAAGTTGGACACGACTGAGTGACTGAACTGAAACCACACAGAAATGAAATCTGAACACAGGTAGTTCCACAGCTGCCTTATAAGCAACACAGAATCAAGACCCCAAGTCAGCATCTCTGCAATTCTCATGCTTTCATCACATAACCACAAGAGGGTCCTTGCAGATGCTGGAATCAGGGCCACATGAGTGTGTCCAAGCCCCGATCAGTGGACAGCTTTGTAATAAGAGGAAAATGGGAACTATTGCAATGGTCTCTTCTTTCCTCAGGGAGTAAAATCCATCTCAGTATCCCCTCAGTAGATGTTTAAGTTTCACTGGATGAAACCAGATTATATGGACAGCTATAGATGCAAGGGAGGCTGGGATAGGGAGGATTTGGTTTTGCACAACTGCTCTAGTGGGAAGTAGTTAACAGAAGTACACTGAAGCAGCAGTTAAGTAGCCAAACACAGATGTCTGCCGCAGGGCCTCTCAGGCTCCAGGGAAGCTGGCTCAGTGGCAGTTCTCTCGCTCAGTGCTCTTGATCTTTTTCTAGCACCTCTCTCTCTAAGAGCCTCCTAACTGATGTTCCCTGCCCAGAATTTATCCATTGAGTGGAAGGATTTGGCTGAGTTCCAAGTTGTCTTACTCATACCCTCAAGCCTTTTCCGTCACAGGATCTAACTAACCATCTACACATTAAAAACACCAGCATTTAGAGAACTGTTGTTTAGATTTTCTGTTCTGTGCTAAGAGGAAAATATTTTCAGCAAAAATACATCAGAAAAACCTACTGTCTTTCCCTTCCATGCACCACTGTTCTCGCCATTCTTAGCCCCAGAGGCACTTCAGACAGATTCTCCAAATAAGCTCAGTCCCAGATGAGCTAGAAATGTACCTTGTCTGAAGGAAGGAATACACACACACACACACACACACACACACACACACTCCCTAAAATCAAGAGTAAGAGTAAGAATAAATCCTTACAGACTTACAAATTGACTACGTGGAAAGCTTAGAGGTTTTCTTTTTTGTTTCTTTTTAATATAATCACTTCAGTCTGGTTGCTGTTTTTCAAATTTACTGATTTAAAATTCTTTCCTATGGGACAGTTTATGCTTGCCACTTGAGAAAGTCCATTCCTGTCTGAGACCTGGGTTCAATCCCTGGGTTGAGAAGATCCCCTGGAGGAGGGCATGGCAACCTACTCCAGTGTTCTTGCCTGGAGAATCCCCATGGACAGAAGTGCCTGGTGGGCTACAGTCCATTGGGTCGCAAAGAATCAGACATAACTGAGCAACTAAGCACAGTGCATCTGATTCAAAGGTCTAGACTCAGAACTTCATCTTGAAAGGCACAGAACAATATTTGCATTTATTTTTTATCCATAAACTAAGGGCAGGAATGAAACATCCATAAGGATACACAGCAACAATGCCCCCCCCCATCGCCACAAGCATTATAAACTCCAGAAGTCACTCTACATATTATATGTAAATGCAGCAGCCCCCTTTCCCCCAGAGCTTTGCAGGTGGAGTCCTAACAGTAGCTGCTCCATGAAACGGCAAACCAATTAGCCTGAGAGCAAATCTCTCCAAGGTCTGTGCTCACAGTGATGAGCCAGTCCTTTTGGCTCTTAGCAGAGCATGTGTAAGATAGTTATACATAGAAATTATTATCCTGTTCAGAGTCCAGGCTGATTGCACCTCAAGAGGTATTAGCTGCTCCTTTGGTCTTTGTATATGAAGAAGAGCTCTTGTTTTTAAATGACAAAAGGAAACAGCCCCCCCCCCCTGGTGTTTCCAACCCCCATCTCCTCAGACAGAATAAAGACAAAGCACAGAATAAGGAAATGAAGGTTAGGTGAGGGACAGAGGCCAGTGCCAGAAGAGACTGAGCAGGACTGGGAGTGCACAAGCTATTACTTCTTCAAGAGGAAGCATGCATGTGATCTTTCAATCAGAGAGCATGCCAATTTGGGGGAAGCCTGCGTAGAGTGTGTTGGAACAAAGAAGAGAAATTCCAGCAGTTCAGTTAGTCCATAGGGAATCAGATTTAGCAGAAAAGAACAGTCATGAAAATTTTATCGAGCTTTTCATTCATTCAACAAAAACGTATTGTCAAGTATAGTTTTTTGCCAGACACTGAGACGGGGATTCAGCAGTGGGGGCACCCATGGTCCTTGTCACCTAGAAACTGACAGTCGAATGGGTAAGGAAAACATTTAACAAATAATTATGCAAATATGTGTACGAGTTGAATTGTGACAAGTGGCAAAATTCAAGATACACTACCCAAAATATGGCACCTTGGCAAATTAAATCTCAAGCTGAAGGAATTTGAGAAATGGTGTATATAAGGGCTTTCTGACTTCCCCCTGAGGTGGATCATTAAACCCTACCGTGAGAGGGGCCCTCCCTATACCCAGACTTGAAAGGAGCATCCTTACCTATCTCTGAAGATGGAGAGATGGAGCAAAATCGGAACTAACAAGCCTTGCTGGGCTTCCTACAATTTACTACACTTAGCTCACCTTTGTCCTGTTACATTTCCACTCTCCATCAAACCTAGCACGAAACCCTCAGGTCTAAATGTTTCTTTGGGTCTTCCCTTTCTTATGAAGGCTCCTGTGTCACATAAAACTTAAATAAATGTATACGCTTTTCTTCTCTTACTGTTTGTCAGTTTAATTTTCAGACACGGCCAGAGACCCTAAGGGGGTCAAGGGAAATGTTTTCCTCTCCTACATGAGCATTTCAAAGGAAAAATACAGGGTACCAGAAGAGTGAAGAAGAAAGAAACATACCCAGACTGGGCAGAGTACACCCAGGAAAGCGATGTTTAAGCCCATGAAGGATGAGCAGGGTTTAGCCAGTGAAGAAGACAAGTGTTGGAGGCAGAGGGAACAGAGCGTGGGAGCGTGTGGAAGAAGCTGGCACATTTGAGGAAGGGAAAGAGGCCAGGGCGAGCCAGGAGCACAGCACTGAGCTGAGAGCTCAGATTGGCTATTACGCAACAGGGACTGTTAGAGACCACCCCTCTTCCAGAATCCTCTCTTCAGCTGTGATCATATCAAGTCCGCTACAAAGTCCCCCCTGGTCAGCTCATCAAATACCAGGCAGGAGGCCAAGTCTTGCTTTGAGAACACTGTCCCCTGCTCTGAATCATCAGCAGAGTATAAATGCACGCCCTAAAGTACTTTAGAGCTATTAGCAGGGTAAGGGGCAGGTCAGGGCAGGCCAGTAGCTATTCAATCTCTGATGTTTGGGGTGCTGTGTTGGGTTCCTGGGGCCTCCCTTGTGTCACATACGGCAACTGCCAGTGATATCACGTGGGGCTTCTCAGGTGGCACTAGTGGTAAAGAACCCACCTGCCAATACAAGAGACATGGGTTTGACTCCTGGGTCAGGAAGATCCCTTGGAGGAGGAAATGGCAACCCACCCCAGTATTTTTGCCTGAAGAATCCCATGGACAGAGGAACTTGGCGGGCTACAGTCTGTGGCTTAGCAAAGAGTCGGACACTACTAAGCGACTTATCAGGTGGAGGAACTGGCCTCAGACCAAAGCAGTAGACCCTCTCTCCTTCCTGCCTCCTCCCACTGCAGACTAGCAACAGCCCAAGGCAGCCTGGTTCCTGGCTTCAAGAGCTCTTCACCTTCATTTCCCAGTATTTGAAAAAGGAAGTCATTTCCATAATGTGAGATTTCAGAATTCTCATTGTTTCAGTCTCCTGTTACCTCAGGTATCAGCAATCCCTCCCCAGGAGACAGGAGAAGAGAGGAGAGCTGGGCAAGTGGAAGGAGGCTGTCATCCAGGGCTCCTCACAGGCACAGGCCTGACATTCAAGGAGCTGAAAAGAATTTGCCTACCCTAACTTGCACTAAAGTGCTAATGTGGAACCACGCGGAACTCTTCAGATCTGTACACCCCAGAGAGAGGCTACTGCAGAACTCTCCAGAACAGCCTTGGGCAAAATAGCAAAGTGGAAGGCTTAACTGTAGTCTTTT